>JABRPJ010000130.1:0-33635 GCA_013461525.1 Naganishia randhawae
GCCCAAACCCCGGGCAAAATAACCACACAAACCCCCCCCCCCCCCCCCCCCCCCCCCGGGAAACACAGCTACTTTGTGACGGAATTGTTGGGCACGGATCTTCACAGGTTATTGACCTCGCGGCCATTGGAAAAACAGTTCATCCAGTACTTCTTGTACCAGATATTGGTGAGTCGTCCGTCCGCGTTCGCGCCGCGAGCCGCCGGATCGAGGAACAAGGACAGGTTGGCTAACGTCTTGTGCGTGTGTGCGTGCGTGCGGGTGCGTGGATATAGCGAGGTCTCAAATACGTCCACTCGGCCGGCGTCGTTCATCGTGACTTGAAACCGAGTAACATCTTGGTCAACGAGAACTGTGACCTCAAGGTGCGTTTTGCGCGCGGCGTCTTCCGTCCCGCTTTTTGCGACGCTAAGCATCCTTACCCGCGTGCGTGTGCGTGAACAGATTTGTGACTTTGGTCTCGCTCGAATCCAAGATCCGCAGATGACGGGATACGTGTCGACCCGGTACTACCGAGCGCCGGAGATCATGTTGACTTGGCAAAAGTATGATGTTGCTGGTGCGTGTTGGGGTTTTCCATTCAGGAGGATTCGCGGGGGGGTTGGGGAATAGCTAATGTTCGTCTTGTGTGCCGCTTCCACAGTCGATATTTGGAGTACGGGATGTATCTTTGCGGAAATGTTGGAAGGGAAACCCCTGTTCCCAGGAAAAGACCGTGAGTCCGCGTGTAGCATTTCAGAGGATCACCCCCGTACCCTGCGACTGACCCCCCCTTGCGGCTGGCACACAGACGTCAACCAGTTCTCGATCATTACCGAATTGTTGGGTACACCACCGGATGATGTGGTCCAGACTATCGCCAGTGAAAACGTATGTCTTGAATGGCGTTCTCTCCACGTCGCTGTCTCGACCAAAAGTTTCAGAATCGAGCTGAAACCTTGCCCCTCCCCCCCCCCCCCTGATAGACGCTGCGATTCGTGCAGAGTTTGCCAAAGCGAGAGCGAGTGCCGTTCAGCAAGAAGTTTACCAACGCGGATCCGCTCGGTATGTTCCGTCGCCTGGTTCCATTCCTCCTACATATCCCTGATCACCCGTTGCCTCACTTCAGCGCTCGACTTGCTCGAAAAGATGCTCGTCTTTGATCCTCGAGCACGTATCAACGCCACCGACGCCCTGGCCCACGAGTACTTGGCACCGTATCACGACCCAACGGACGAGCCAGCCGCGGCGGAAAAGTTTGACTGGAGTTTCAACGATGCCGATCTGCCCGTTGATACCTGGAAAGTGATGATGTACAGTGAAATTCTGGGTACGCGTTTTCTCACAAATGGAGGCATCGAAGCGAGCATGGTGTCCTGATCATTCATGTTTCTCGGGTTTTCACAGACTTCCACAACTTGGGAGACGTCGCAACGGAGGGAGCTGAAGGCGCAGTCGCTGGCGAAACAGGAGCGCTACCTATCGACAACCAAGCATAAAAAACGGGCATTTCCATCTCTTAATTCACGTAGACGTTCCCTGCGGGTATCTTGGATAAGGACGGTCGAGAGGGAAGAAGTCAGCGAGGCTGGAGGAGGGCGGTTTGGAGTGTATGGTGTATGCGGGGGAACGGCCGGCAGATTGGTTTGGGAATGGACGTCGCTATCAGAGCTCTTCGCTTCAGCGACGGAACGAGTCACTCGTGACCCCACCACCTTTTATCTTGACGCCCGCCAACACAAAGCCGACCATCAACCATTTTCACCTACGCGCAACTCATCTCATCTCTCGAGCTTCTTTTCCCATCGATTGTCCTACCGAACCGAAACGTGTACCAACTACCCACCCGCTGTGTTATTAGATCCTTAATTCTCCAACTGTTTCCACCTCGAGTCATGTGCTTGCGCACGCGCGGAACACAACACCTACGCACGGCGCGCATCGTTCTCGCAACATCTTCGTCCCCGCCATGTACCAATTTCTTTGTCGTCTTTTTTTTTATATATCTGGGGATTAGTTGTTGCTTTGGCCAGTGTCAAAACCATCTAAAATTGGTCTTTATCGTTCTCCCTTGTCTTTTCTTCCTGCATGCATCAATATACAAGTGGTTTGCTTCTGGGCTGAAGTGGCGAATCAACGGTGCCGGACGTGGCCAGGTGGCGGTAGGCGCTCAGAATCCAACGTCGCCGTTCCTCTTTGCGTCGCATGGACTAAGGTTTGGTGGTGGTCACGGACTTTAGCGCGTATCAGCCGAGCAGGTAACACTCATTAGCTAGTTACTTGTCCCTGCGAGGAAAAGCAGGCTGTTTGAAAACTCCGAGCAGCTCCCTTGAACATGGATGTCAATGGCTCATGTCAACAGTCTCCAGCCAGTCTTTCCGCAAGTCCTGCAGCCGTGATTCCACCAGGTATACAAATTCCCGCGGTCCCCGAATTCGACCTACAGGCTGGCGCTTTCTTCGAGTTCCTCTTGCGAAAGACTGGCGTTTATCATCTCCTTTAAAGTGGGAGTGCTCAAAGGATGCCCAAGCGACTATGGCTTGAAATTTTGGCCCGAAACCGTGCAACAGAGGCGATGGATCTGGCCTTTTGAGAGTGAGTGAGGGCGTTTCCGCCTGGATAACAACTGGCACAACGACCAGTTAAGCGCAAGGGTGTCGACCCGCAATTCTGAGTATCTTGTGCAACTGGTTCCGTTCCGATGCGACTTTCGGGAACGACGGAATCTGCAAAACCTCTGGCTACCGTAGTTAAATACTGAGCTACTGTCACCCTTCGCTTGCTCTGCATTGTCGGAACTTGAGTCGTACCGACACAAGATTTAGCTCCTTTTCGCCTTCCGTCTTTTGTGATGGGGAGGAAAGTCGGAAAGATGGCACCAGAAGTAGGGCGGAGGTGGAGTGGCACCTAACACTGTATAGAATAGTCGCTCTGGTACTAGCAACTCTTGCCTATCAGGGTATACTATATAATAATCATTCAAAGTGAATAGTGAAAAGGCAGATATTATCTAGACGATTTGAGGGAAGACAGCTCAATTGCGGGCCCCGTTCGAAAAATTGAGCTATCGCTATCTAACTATACTGAGCACGCACCTATGTAGATATCCTCACATGTGACCCCTCTTGGTGACGATGATAGCGCAATGGCATGCTACTCGAACTTGTAGCTTCTTGCGCTGCGCCCTAGTGCACTCGCTCGGTGGAGTCGGTTCCATGCGACTTTGAAGCACTAACTTACCAGCAATATGACCAGATATACACTGAATAAATCATGCCCAGTACTGGAAGCGGTTGTTTTCCAGAAGCTATAGATATTGTGGATTTGAAAAATACGATGGTGTTCTGGCACACTACGGCAATTTCCTTGTTCATAGTCGTATGCCACAAGTTGTCTGAGGGGTACGTGGGTAATAATACCGGCATTGTTTGGGTAGAAGAGGCGCATGATTTTCCCTGAGCTTCACAACCTCATGACTTGATAGTTGCAGCCAATTACCAAACTGGCAAATTTCCAACGCCAGATCAAGGAGCATTCACTAGTCGCCGTCGGATAGTCACTATGCACCGGCAAGCCATCACATCGAAACAAGCTCGTGAGGGAGCCTTTGATGCGTGACAGTCCCCGAAGATTTCCGATAAGATGCCTTCCTTTCCGAGGTGCTACAATTAGGCTGATCAGCGCGAATCGAGAAGGGACTTTGATACCTCGCAATAGCGAGCTTGTGGAGTATGTGAGAAGCGGAAAGGGGAGGTTTGCCAATCAGTCCTTCATGGTGGAAGAAGCAGAAGCGGTTGTCACAGCCTTTGAAGGCTTTTCAGCTCGAGGTTGTTGAGGGTTCTGGGGTAGCTAGCGAGAGTAGACAGCCTATAAAGCAGTGACATCCGTACAAGGCCAGGAAGTATTCCTCTGCGCCGCCACTGTTTTGACACTTCTTTGCGTCTTCAGTCTCTGTCCTTTCAGATTCGCTCCTCCACAAGTCTTGAATTCTGGTAATGAGCCACCGCCCTAACAGTTACGAAGGGCCACAAGAAGCCAGGCAACCTAACAATCTGCCTCTGGAAAGCAATACCTCGTTGGCTATCCCGAAACCGGTAGCTGGTCGGAACGAGCAACTCCCTTCGAAGGATCCCTGGGGTCTTCAACTCGCATATCTCGTCCGCCGAGGAGACGTATCGCTCAATGCGGTGTCGAACGCAATAGCGGTAGATATGAGAATAGGTGCCGCAAACGTAGTTCCTGAAGGGGAGAAACGGGAAGTTACATCTGCTCAGGCTTACTCGCTCTCAGAAACCAATAAGCTTCTCGGTCGGCCTGTCAATGGCTCCTACCCAGTGCCAGGAAATGACGCGGCCTCGCTATTCGCCTTAATGAAGCAGAGCGAAAGATTTCACGTTTTAGAGGACGGATCTGTGTGGCGTCCAGAAGATGGGAGGGCAGCTCGAGTGCTGGTGCGCATCTTTCACAACAAGCTTCGATTGACAGCACATCCTATTCTTCCGGCGGGGAAGTGCACACTTCATCTTTCTACCCTGACAGTACTTCGGATAGTGCAGGAAACGCCACAACCGGCACAGGGACTGGGACGAGCGGCAATTCTGCAACATCCTACCAGTCCCGTCGAGCTCACTGATGGACCAGGTTTCCGGCGAACCACTTCCCTTTACAGTTCTTTCGTCAGTCTTATGTATATATTAGTCATTTGAACATCATGTGTTTTATGAACAGTGAAATCTAGAGTAACAAGCTAGCACGTGGCGCGGTAGCGTGTTTTTTTTTCTTTTTCTTTTGAATGAAGCGGCAATGACCAAACTGGTTATATGCCCGGAGAAGTTTCGACATGCGGGCGATGCAATCGTCGGCCAGCAGAAGATCTGAATGGTCTCCTGGAGCGGTACATCGCCATCAGTTGCATGTCATAAGAGCTCCAGAGGGTGAACGACAAGTTGGGTGACTGCGCCTGAGTTTCGCTGTGTACTGCGCAACTGTACTGTGGAAGACGCTGGAAGGGCCTGGTGCTTACCTAATGCGCGGCTTCCCTTGTTCTGCTTCCGCGTCCAGCTGACAGGCTCGGTTGGCAGGGTGGATGTTCTACGTCATCCGGCGGCCAAGGGTATATAACTCGGAACCTCCTTTTCCCCTGCCGATCCGCACCAATCGCCCCTATCTGTGTGTTTCGCCCTCCTCCGTGACATTTTCCGCGCCTTTTACGACTACAATGGCCTCTTCTCTACACGCGCATTTCCAGGAAGCACTGCAGGTCAAGGATGAACCGTCGTCGGCGAGTGGAACCATGTCCCCCCACACCTCAGGCGCGATTCCGTTCAGTCGACCTGCCAGTCCCGCCGCGGTCATGCGTGATCAGCTGGCGTTTGTCGGGCTCGGAGCGATGGGCAGGTGGTGTGCTCTGAACTTGGCGAGGAGTTTGGATGAGCAGGGCAAGGTGAGTAAGAAGCAGTGGAGAGGAAACCATTCGTATCCCAGCTGACCCGTTGGTCCTGTCTTGGCAGCCCCCGCTCATGGTATGGAATCGTGGCAATGAAGCACTTGAGATTTTCAAGGCCCACGCCGACAAAGAAGACGTCCCTTACGTTGTTGCAGAAACACTCGAACAGATCGCTCAACGGGCAGACATCGTCCTGGCGTCTTTGGGGAACGATAAAGCAAGCGAAGAGGTCTTTGGAGAATTGTTTAAAGCATGGGAAAGGGCAGAGAGAGACAAGAGTACGATTTTTGTCGACATGAGCACGGTGAGTTGGCGGTCTTTGATGCAGGCGATGAACGGGATACGGGAGTGGAGGGTAACTTCAAAGCACGCGTATAGCATTGCTTTTGCCGTCTCGAGGCCGCCGTAGGGTGACCGAGATTCATTCCCTTGGCCTGGGATAATCGGTATGGCATGGAACGCTTTCGGTCCGATATCATCTCGGTCGTCCGGGGTTTCGAGCTTGGAGCATCCTGCCGGGACCGCGGTCAGGTCACCGCTGGGTACACAAATACGAGTCTTTCTTTCGCGAGAATGAGGGGAAAGGGATGTCGGTATCAGAGAACTTCCGTTAGGAAAGCCTCCCACCTCACGTCACAAACTGGATTGGACGCCCAAGAACTTGATTGGATATGAAGAATATTCAAGTTGGCTCATGCGCATGGTGTCAGCGAGGGCTCAAGTCTAACTGATTAGTCGACGACCTCTGATATGCTCTTTCTCATCAATTATCTGATCAGTCTACTAATTCCCTGTACCTCTTCCTGTAGGTCGCACCCGCCACCGCCGACAAACTTGAGCGCGCCTGCTCCGCCGTACCCAACCGGCACTTCCTCTCAGCACCCGTCTTTGGCCCTCCCCCGCAGGCAAAGACCGCGAACCTGGTAATGGCCATCGCCGGTCAATACCATGCCAAGAAGCGCGTGTCGCATGCCATTTGTCCCTCCGTCGTGCGCAAGGTCATGGATCTGGGAAGTGACGTTGAGCGTGCGGCAAAGTTCAAGTTGACGGGAAATGCGATGGTGCTTGGATGCATGGAGTTGTTGGCTGAGACGACAACGTTGGCGGATCAGAGCGGGGTTGGGGCTGAGAAGGTATGTTCTTGCAGGTGGGGTGGTTGGAAAACAGAAGCTGATGGATTTGCACATATCACTAGCTATACGAGCTTATTCAGGAGTTCTTCCCTGCGCCTTCCTTCATCGGATACGGGAAAAAGGTACGCACCCAGGCCTTCCATGCGCGCCTCCACGCTGCTAAGCAGACGACTAATCGGCCTTCCTTCGTTTCTTGACAGATGTTGGACGACAACTTCAAAAGCAACGAAGGTTTCTCTCTCCAAGGCGGAATCAAGGATGCTTCGTAGGTCATACATCCCTCTCATCCGTTATTCAGCGGGTTAACCATTCCCGCCCTACCCGCCACAGACACATCAGAAAACTTGGAGAAGACTGTTCCGTGCCCCTTCCAATCATCGATATCGCTCACCAGCACTTGATTACTGCCCGTGCTGCGGGTGGAGGGCATTTGGACTGGAGCAGCTTGGTGGCCGGTAAGTCTCATCCCTTTCGTGACCTAAGGGTATCACAGTCGCTAGTAGGGCAGAAAGGCTGATTCCCTTGTTTTATTATCGTCGTTCTGTAGGCGAGCGAATTGCCGCTGGTCTGCCACCCTTCAAGAGACATCTCAGGTTGGAGCGATACGACTAGATCAAGGTCACCCATGTGCACCTGATGGACACTCGGGATTGGTTAGAGTTTTTCAACTTGCACGTCGATAAATGTGTAATAAGTAGTGAAACGAAATGAATGCGCACGAAAAGTTGATGGATGAGACCGCGTTGGGCTCAGTGGCGATGCAGTTCGTGGATCGGTCTTGAAACGGCTTTAGTGTCACGATAAAGTCGAACAGGGCCAGGAGGAGAGGGGGGCTGCTTCCGAGCCATATGTGCAGGATTCTACGAGGCTTACAACCTCCTTTCTTTTCCCAGATGCACGAGCGCTTCCAAGTTTCTTCTCGAAAGGACCCCAAGCTGTTAACGATGTAGTATATAAAACGACCATTTTAACGAAAGGGGACGCGATGATTTCTAGTCATCCATACTAGTATCCCTTTTCCACTTTCAGTCTGAGTATCCAAGCGTGAATCTAGTATCTCAAAATGGGGTTACGAGCATATAATAGTAGCAATGATCCCCAATCAACGTCCAAATCGTAGTAAGTCGTGTGTCTTCCAACTACCATGTGCAGCGTATCCTGTACTTTTCGCTGGGTGACTGACTGCTTAAGCCGATGCGATCCCTTTTGTGCTTACCCATCACTGATTCTGAACACCATGAATGGCAACTGAAACTCAGCAACCAACACATAATTGATAACGAGGAAATGTTCTTCGGTGACCGTATGAAGATTATACGTGGACAATTTCTATCGAAGAAACGAGAATACTTCAAAATCTGCGAGAAAAAACCTCCTGAGGGCGAAAGGAAGGAAGACAAGGAGAAGAGGATTGAAGACCTGGAGAAGGAGAAAGCAATACTTAAAAAGTCAATCGAGAAGATAAATGCTGATATCGACCAACTGGAGGCAAAGATCGGAAAATATCTGGATGAACCTGATAGCATTCAGGATCGTTCCCAGGAAATCACGGACATTGGTCACTCCGATGGAAACCTGGTGTCGTCCAGATCTTCTCTCCGAGACCTTCTGAGATACTCAACCGCGACGGAGTTGTGAGTCGCATGAGAATGGCTCGTTTAGCGGAAACGAAGCAACGATCCGGAGTAATGGTGGGTTCATAGCGCTTCTTGGCGTACCGACGCAAGGATTGATTGAGAACCCGGAGCTATGTCTACTGTTTCACAGCCAGGTCAGCAGGTCCTATCTGATAATTGACTTGAATTCCAAGAGAAGTCCAGTAGTAGTCCTTATTTGTTACATCGTTTATGTTTAGTCGCGATCGAGTCAGTGAGAGGGATGAAATGCGCACCGTTGCGACATGTTAGCACGAGGTGTTTCAGGTTAACAGCTCTGTTCTGTTCACGTTACAGCGAAAAGGTGTACCCGTTTTTAAATCGAGCAAGTTTAAACCCCATGCATCTTTTTGTCGATATCAACAGCTTTCTGTAAAGGGGATGTGCATGCATAACGCGTTATTATCGGCCGTGTATGTAGAAGTTTCACCATCGACTTTCCTTTGTCTTCACAGAAGCATGAGCTATTCCTTTCGTTAAAAGAGCTCCTCCAACACATCGGCGACGAGACGATATATAAGCAACCGTAGCCTCCAGCGACTAAGGAGACAGGCGTTCCTGATGGTGGGCCAACCGTTTACTCCCCCCCTTACCTGTCTGCTGCCGCTTGCTCTGGTCTGCACTAACAGCACAGATATCAATCCTCGCAAATGACTGATTCAGACAATAACGACAGCGACCTTGACACCGGACAGTGGAGTAAGTCCTTAAGGATTTGTTAGCGCTGCAGTTGTTCAATCCTCAACATGTGGGATTCCGAGTTCCTTTCTGATGCAAGTTCACTGAATACTCTTGCGCCTAACCTTTCTTCATGATGAATGCGATAACTATATGGATGGCTGTGATCGTCACCTAAAGCCAAAAGGATCTGCCGGAGGCCCGAAAACCGTCCGCCTCCCATGCTGAACGGCTGCAAACAGTAATCAACAGATTGATGCGGTCGGAGAACAAAATACATGCGGAAGAGCTCAACACTATGGAGGACCAGCCTCTCGGCCCTGTAAGGTCCTACAAAGAGACTATCGCTAGAACCTTGAATAGCTGTGCAAGTGTAATAAGCTATTCTGTCTTTGGAGGTTCCTCGGGAAACCTCTCGGAGGAAGCAGCACTCAACAAGAGTGGAGCAGAGACGGGCCAGGAGGAGTCCAAGAACGATTGCTCTGCGACTGAGTCTGACCGCGGATGAAACAGAGCCTTGAACAGGAGGTGTTTGGCTTCCGGAGGTATCTAGGCTATTTAGACGACTGTGGAGGTGTTGATTCAATTACAGATGATCACGGCCATATGCTATTTAGTGGTTAGGCCGTATGTGTTAAACAGAAATGAAAGGGCTTTGAATCATTGCTATATTATAGTAGGAGATGGCATTTGTTTTGAGCAGAAAATCATTAGTGGTATGACCAAAAATGTACAATCGAGCTGAGAAGGCGGATGTAAAGAATCTGCTACAGCTATAATTAACGAAAGGGTTGCCACGGGGACGCTGATACCACTAAGGTGCCTTAGGCAGCCAGAATCTGACGTTTCTAGCTCACGGGTCTAGTCATGCGGAGCGATGGTAGCTAATGAGCCATGGTGACGATCAGAGAAGTCCTTCATAAACCACCACCACATCACTGCTCCGTCTGCTCGTACTTGGTCGCAGTTCGCTTATCGGTGCTAATCACCTCGTTAGCGCATCGGGGGTGGCCGAAACCAACGTGAACACGATGGACCCTATATATACCCCAGTCTACTGAGCCGTCCCAGACTGAACTGACGCAGCCATTTGAACCAGCCGCCCCGTAGCCATGAGCATACTCCCCACCGACTCCTCTCTTCCGGTAGAAAAGTCCTCCCGCCGCCCCGGATGGCGAACTCTGGCCCTCCTTGCGTGTCTGGCGTTGTTCACCGCTCCTTACCTCCGGGAGTCAGTCTCGGATAGTGGGACAGCTAGTTGGCATCAGAACGATTACAATGGACATCACGGCTCGGGTGCCGTGTGTCCTTTCCAGCCAAAACCCCTGGCTCCGAAGATGAAGTTTGAGTACGACGAGGAGTACAAGCGGCACTCGGCTGGACTGCTAAGTGCAGCAGTGGTAAGTTCCGTCTGTCAAATATCACACTCCCATTGCTACCTTACGCCTGACGCTATGTTACTCGCGAGTAGAAAATACCCACGGTTTCCTATGATGATATGGGCAAGCCGCATGAAGATATACGTTGGAGGCCATTCTTCGAGTTCAAGGATTGGTTGACCATTGCGTTTCCGCTTGTGTGAGTCCCCCCGCTTGGATCTTGCGGTGCTGGATAAAGCTAATAGAGTCGGTGGTTAGCCATGAAAAGGCGACGGTTGAATATGTTAACAGTAAGCGCTTTCGAACTTTGAATGACTAATTTTGCTGAGTTCATGGTGAATGCATGATTAGCGTTGGGCATTGTGCTCACTCTCAAAGGCTCGGATACATCCCTCAAGCCTCTTGTATTGTAAGCTACACGGGCAAGCTCAAGACTGGGACCCTCTGACCTTTACGCACTATAGAATGTCTCATTACGACGTGGTCCCTGCGCCGGCGAATACAGCGGATCGGTGGACCCATCCTGCCTTCAGTGGGCATTATGATGGCGAGTTCGTATGGGGCCGAGGTGCAGCAGATGACAAGACGCTCCTGGTCGCGCAATGTGTGTTCCATATCACCCGCCGAGTGCCATTCATTCAAATTATTGAACACGCTTCCCTTCTTAGACGAAGCCCTCACCCGATTATTGGAAGACGGATTCTCTCCCCGTCGATCCGTCATTTTCGCTCATGGATTCGACGAGGAGGAAGTCGGGGCCCGGCAAGGAGCAGGGCAAATCGCGCCGTTCCTCGAGGCCAGATATGGCAAGGATGGCGTGTTGCTCGTTATTGATGAAGGCACAGGCACCGCAGATAATGTTTGGGGGGCGGCGTTTGCTATGCCCGCCAATGCTGAAAAAGGGTACTTGGATGTGAAAGTGAGTACAAATGACCCATTGACAGTATCGACAGGCAGACGCGATAGATACTGATGGCATGCTTCGCATCAAGGTCATTGTTGGCACACCAGGAGGGGTGAGCCTTTCATGTTTCCCTGTTACTAGTACTGCGCTGACTAGACCTACCGTCACCCACCAGCACTCATCCGTGCCACCTGAGCATACCGGAATCGGACTCATGAGCCAAATTATACGATCCATCGAGGACCACCCTTTCGAGCCTACTGCACGTCGCCTTTACCTTCCACCTTGCTCAGCGCAACGCAGCTAACCACGTTTTACATTTCAGCTTTCAGCCGCTTCGCCTCACCTTGGCTTGCTCGCCTGTGGGGCGGAACATGCCCCAAAGTTTCCCAAACAGTATAAGAAACTGTTGAAGAATCCGAAAAAATGGGATCAGCTTGCCGCACTGTGGGCAAAGGAGTCGTTGGCTCAAAAAGCGTTGTTATCCACCACGCAAGCAATTGATGTGAGCCACCCTTCTCCACCACTCGCATTACTCTTACAGCCCCACGGCGGTAGACAATTCCTACGACGCTATGGGCTGACCCTCCCTTGGCGATCCGGAATTCTGGATAGATTATTAACGGCGGGGTGAAAATCAATGCTCTTCCTGAACGGGTGGAAATGATGATGAACCTCCGAATCGACTTTGCCTCGAGCATCAACGAAAGTTTGTTTCGCGCCCTTCCAGCCCTTGCCTAACCCTAGTGCACTGACCTGCCCCAATCGTCGGTGTACACTAGCTCAACAGCATCTGGCACAAGCTATCGGCCTTGTCGCGAAAGCGCACAACATGACGTTCGCCGCGTTCCCTTCGAAGGAAGACCGGTGGGACTATGACTCGGGGTCGCCGTACGTTGTTGCCGAGGTGTTTGGTATCCCGCTCGAGCCTGCGCCGTATACCCCGGAAGAAGGAGGAGTGTTTGATATGTTTGCGGGGACGATCAAGTAAGTCGTCGTTGCTTGCTTGCTTTGGCGTAGGAAGAGGCTTCAGCGGAGGAGCGTTTCCTGGAAGCGGTACGCTGATCATTGCGATTCGTTTCCCTCTGCTCCGCCGCTTTCTAGGGCTGTACTTCCAGGACCAAACGGAGAGGAACGGACAGTCTCGCCATACTCATCCACAGGCAACACAGGTGCGTCTCGTCCACCCTAAAATGTGCCTGCCAGAATGATCGTGATAACTGATTGGTCGTGCATCGTTGGCCAGACACCAAGATGTACTGGAACTTGAGCAAGAACATCTTTGTACGTGTCCGCCCTGCTTATCCTGCAGATTAGGAAACCCTCCCGGACGGAGCATCGCTGACGACGTGTCTGAATGGGTGGTTCTGAACAGAGATTTATGGCAGCATCAATGGAGGGAGGCCTGAGCGGCGCCGTAAGTTCCTTCCCATCCTTGCTCAACCATTGCCTGCCGTAGGCGTCGTATTCCGGCTAAATTAATACCCGTACCCCATGCTTCTTCCTGATGACCCGCTAGCACACGGTCAACGAAAAAGCATCCATGAACGCCCATATGAAAGTGATCGCTTTCGTGCATGGGATCGTTCAAGCCGCAGACGAGTACACGGGCAAGGAGTGAGTCGGTCGAGTTTGGAACAGGAGTGGATTGATGGCCAGTAGAAGTGGTTCCCGTCGCACGGACATGTTATGACGAACCGAAAGAACAGAAACAGGGATGTAGCAAAGAGCGCATACGTATGCAGGCATGCATGCATTGTATGGAATGATTTTGACAGATAGGTTACGAAATTCCCATAGACGCTACGGGTGCCTATGATGATGTCCCCTCGCGGAAGAAAGAAGCCAACCACTCGGCCTCGGCCTGCATCTCCTCCTCCGTCCTAGACACCCTTTCGTCGTCTGTTGGAAGCTTTAAACTCGTAAAGGAAGTCTCCCTTCTCGCTCCACTGTCGGCTACAGCTCTACGGTTCCCCCTCTCTTTCTTCCCGTTCACGCTCACGTCGCCGACCCTTTGATGAGTATCGGGGCCCTCTCTCGCCTCCTGCTGCTGCACGAGCGCCCCTCCTAGTCCTTGCTCGTGCGCCTCAAGTGCAGGGTATATCCGATCATTGTCTCCGTCAAAGTCGGTAGGTTTGCGCGGGATGAGGTGGATGTGTACATGTGGAACGGATTGGCCGGCTGTTTTTCCGTCCTGCGTTGGGCAAGGCCGCGTCAGTGAGTGGAGCGAGGTATTGATTGGTTGTTGCGGAATCCATGTATGTGATGACAGGCAAAGAGGAAAAGGGGGACATACTTGACAGCTGATAGTAAGTGCCCCCGCAGAATAAGCACGTTCAAGTACCACGCCGACTTTCTGCACCGTTAAAAATAGATCGGTAATTTCGTCCGGTGCGAGGTCTTGCAGGCGTGGAACGACACGGTGCGGGCATACAAGGACATCTTGGTTGGGAGGAGGGAGGATCAAGGTAAAGGCGGAGCGGTGGTGGCCGAATTAGGGAGGAAGGGAACTTACGACCGGCTACAACGGGGCGGTTAATCAATCAGACGGGTAACACGAGCATCGACACAAACGACGGACTCACGAATCAAAGGCTTCAGATTGACGACTCCAAAACTAAGTTTACTGGTGTAGAACACTGCTCACTCGGAAATTCGGTCAGGAAGGGTGATCCGCATTTCGCCAGAGTCCTGATGCGAGTCATCTCGAGGGCCTAAGTTGGCGCCGTTTGATATGGCAGGGACGCCGGGTGCTCACCTTGACGTGTGACATTGAACTTGCTGAATAGGATGGGCATGGTCGGCGGTGGCGGGCGGTGGGTAGAGCCGTAGCCAAGTCGGGATAATGAAATACTTCAAGATACAAGGCAACTTCTCGGGCGCGCTAAATATAGGAAACGTTGATGACGTACGCAATCGCTCCTGTTGGGCTGAAGGAGACGGCATTACTGTAGGATATATAGGCTTGGACATGGCATCACCACCCAAGCCTGCCACGTTATTCATCACATCCACCATGGCACAGACACTCGTCACCATCCCGCACGTCAAGGCCCTGCACCTCCCCCTACCTACTTCGGACCCAGTCCTCCTCGCGGAAGGCGACCTGCGTCTCTCCCTCCTCCCCGCCGCACCCCCGAACCATCCTCACGAAACCCTGACGCTCAGTATCGGGCATGCGACTTTCCCCATCACCAACAAGACGCCGGTCGTCAGAACCGATACGATCCAGCAGCACGCTTCGTACCTTTTCGCGCCTGCCTTGCCGGAACCTCACGCCGGAGACGACCTCGGTGCCAACGGCGGCGAACTGGGCGTTCCTTCCCTCGGGAAGTTCGGCAAGGTTAAAGTCGTCATGAAAGAAAGCAAATCTCCTTCCGAATACGAGCAGGCGGAAGCCCTTGCTCACAAGCTGGAGGAGACGTTGAAGCAGCACAAGTGTTGGAAAGAAGTAGGGTACTACGATACCGAGGAGGAACTTGCACGTGTCGACCCGGCGGCGGCGGGTTACGGAACCACGATAGGGGATACGTTATCCTACTACGGCCGAGTAGTCGCCAATCGAATCTCCAGCCTCACCGCCAACGCTCCAGCTTCCCCCCACACCGACTCGCCCGCAGCGACGGCGGCGCATCCACCGGATGCCGCGAAATCAGCTGCAACCACCACCGCCCGCGTTTCCACCACCTTGGCGGACTATACTCACTCGGCAACGGAGACGATCAGCCATGCCGTGCACGATGGCGCCGGTTATTTGGGCGGGCTGGCGAGCGCTGCGGTCGCGCAGGTGGAGCATGCTGTCGGTGCCAGCGGCACCAACAAGAACAACGGCAAGGGAGAGGGTGAGGGGGCAGAACGAAGTGTTCCTATGCAAGTGATCGACCAGACTGCACGAAATTTTGGGCAGGCAGGGTTGGAGACGTGGGATGAGGTCAAGCTTTCGGCTGCTGGCGCAGCGGAGGGGTGAGTCTTGGGTCATCGACGTATCTACATGCGTTTGCAGGTGCTGGGTGGGTGTGGGGTAGAAGCTTATGAAAAGCTTTCTTTTCATGCATGTGTCAGCGCACAAGCCGTTGGCCAATCGATCTCTGACAACGCACACAAGAGCATCGAACGCACGTACGGCCGAGAAACAGATCTTGCCGCTAAGGGTACGCCTCCCCTTTGCTTCTTCCCCTGCGCCATGATGCCGATCGGGAATCCTCCTACCCCTTCTGTACAAACAGATATTGGCCAAACGGGTGCGAACGCCGGTAGTGTAGCGTTGGATGCGACGCTGGCCACCTCGGCGCTGAAAGAAGGGTACGATGCGTCGACTGGCGCCGTGGAGGGGTATAAGCACGGCTCAGGAGCGGGGTCGTAAGCCATGTCGCTGGATACGGGTAGGACGGGGTAGGGTGGTGGAAATGTATGCAGGCGGTGGTGCGTGAGGATCTTGCGGTCACGTATGGGCGTTCATTGATCACGTTCTTTTTGGTAGGCTTCCACGTTCGAGTGAACCGCATCCTCTGTTCTCCCTGAGTTCCGTCATCTATTCACGAGAAAGACGATAAGGAATGTTAGTAAATAGAACATGAAACAACCAGTTGTAGTTTAAGCTCCGCAAGCACCAGTATATGCACCATACGACATCTCGATATGTGATCACAGGCTATAAGGCCATCACATAAAGGATACCGGCTAGTGAAGCAATACAGTACACAATATCCATACGGCTTCGCCCTTGATCGCTCGATCTGTTCTCTAGCAGAATAGCGGACATGAGGGCTGGTCAGGAGGACCGGGGACGGAAGATGCATCGGATCTAGTCCTTCATTGACGTCTCCACCAGGTCGATCCCAATTCAAGCTTCCCTACAGTTTTAAGGCTATGCCTGACGCCGATTTGAGCCGTGATGCCCACAAGAGAGAGAGAGTTGACAGATGTACAAGCGGATAACTCTAAATTCGCCGGGATTCATGCTGCCCTGCCGATCCGGAAGGCAGGAGAACGCATAACAGAATTCGTTACTCCCATCTCTCCTAGCCAGTCGGACGAGACCAGTTGACCATTTCGTGAGGGTGAGCCTGCCTTCTGGCGACCAGGGCAACCCTTCAGTGCTGCCGCATGCCGTGAAGGAAGCGACGCAGCATTTGTATCTTCATCGATGTTCGTAGGGGGGCAGGGATGCCTGAACGCATCGTGTTATGGCCAAGAGAAGGGCGATGAAATGTGAGACTCGTATTAAGGGAGGCAAGCGCCAGCTTAACCAGAATAGGATCTAGCAGGCTGATGATGCAGTAGTTGTATTAGTCTTCCTTCCCCGCCTTACCGGATGATATGTCGTTTGTCGCCAGCGATGTCGCAATGGCATGAACGTGTCTTTTGCTTCTCCTCGTCGATCTATGAGAGAAGAGGCAGCAATCCAATTTACTAGCAGGTCATAGGGCCATAATGAACATACTCGGATGAGTCACCCCATGAGTAAGAACGACGACCTTGTCTTTCCCTTCGGGACGATAGCCTCAACGATGGGACGATCCAGCTGCCCGGAGCCTCCGGCGATAACATTGGCGGACATCTCGTTTGGCTCGATTATGGACGGGTGGATAAGGTGGTCTAACAAAATCTGCGGGAGCGAGGGCTGCTAATTGCTGCATCGGGTTGAAGGGGATGCTGAGGGACAGGCCGATGACATATGTATACCTATACCTATACCTATACCTATACAGCTTCCACACGCTATACCGCGCTGCCCCGTGCGTCACTGCCACTGCTTGCTCGCGCGTGGGCCCCGTCCCGGCTTCTACTCTTCTCCTCGCTACTCGTACGCTGCTTGCAACAGCTCTCCCAATACGGCATGCTCTTTCGGCATGCGGTCTCTTCCCTGGCAGCGAGAACCTTTGCAGGGCTCATTATCCTGCACATGCCAAGCCGTCTTTATTTATTAATAGAAGACCGGGTGTCTCAGTGCGCTTATTACGGCACCACTAGTGCGGCAATGAGCGATATCGTGCTGGTGGCCGACGTTCGCTACTCGGTTCCTCGCTGCACCGCCTCCTGTTCTGCTGCTTGGATGGCGCTGAAGTTGCGTATCGGCGTCTTGGAGACCCGGCTTGGAATAGGATACCTCCCACTTGGCAACCGGCCCATCATGCGGCACCGATGGGACCTCCGATAGCCTTGTACGCTACGCCGGTGCGTATATAACTCGTGTCGACCCGTTCTTCCGTCTCCTTAGAACCCGACCATCATGATCCACCTTATCCTCGCATTCGACTCGATATGGGCATATCTATCCTCTCCGCACGGCGCATCGCCTCGGTCGTTTTGATTGCCTTTGCTGTCGTAGTGCTCGGCCTGTCCGCCCACATAGAAAGTTCGGTAAGTGCTTCGAAAACGCTATCACGTCAATTTGCTATACCAAGGAATGCACTCGCTAAAAGCAACGGTACTAGGTGCGAACATTCGGCGTCTCTACCGGAAGCTACACATTTTCCTGCTTTGTCGCCGCATTCACCATCCTCGTGGAGATTATATCCGCATTCCAACAATGGAGGAAGCCTACTTCCATTCTGGTCGGCGGTGTGGCTTTCATTGTCCCTTGGGCGTTGTGGCTCGGTGAGTTTACAGGCATGATGCAGTAGGTGTTAAAGGGCGGTACTCACTCTCCCTTGTATGTAGCTTCGTCCATCGCGGTCACCGCTTCGACTGCGGATGGCAGATCGTTTTGCAGCAATCTTAACAACTTGGCAAATGACCCAGAGCTCGCAGACCTTGACCCTCAGCTTTTGCGTAGGTGGTTTTCGCCGTGAGGAGCTACTTGGGACCCGCGGCACTAACCGCCACCTGCGCCTCGTTATCATTACAAACACAGAGGCTGCCAAGAAGGTCTTGAAGCAAGCTTGTTCGCAAATCCACGCCAGTTTGGCATTTTCCTGGATGTCATTCGTCTTGTCAACCTTTATCCTCGTTGGACTACTTGCGCTAGGAATCAGGGAACGGAGGAACGGCAATCGTACGGCAAGTATTGGGATACCTGGGACACTACGTGACATGTGCGACTTGTGCTGATGTCCTGACCTATATTAACCAGGCCGACGCATGGAAGCTGTCCGTTATGCGAAGCGGCGGCAAGACTGCCACTGCAAACATGGACGACCCATTCGCCGATCCCGTACCGTACTCAGGTACAGATGCGGAGGCAGGTCGAATGGCCAGAGCCGACGATACCACCAAGTAGACGCGATTGATTGAATGAGAGATGAAAGCAAAGGATTCAGGCACCTTGGCGCATGGAGTTGTAGCGTTCAATCAAATGTAATAATGCACCTAATAATAACGGTTATGAGAAGTTCAGGGGAGCTGCTAGTCAAGTTGGGTGGAACTCTCGAAAGCTGTGCCTTTGTACTTCTCTAATCCCTCGCCATTATAACTGACAAGCGGGCTGATTTCCACTTCAACGCCCTTTTTCACGTCCGCTCCTGCCGCTAGCAACCATCGCTTCTGCTGATCATAGATATCCCTTCGACTGGTTTCTGGGTTGTCGCTTTTACTCCCCGGGGCATTTTTCAACGGTGAGAATTCCTCTCGTCTTTCGACCTCGAGTACACCTAGCGCCTTGGTGAACGGAAACACATCAAACACGAACAATTCGAGTTTCATGCCGTTTGGTGTGTCCGGTTTGACAGCGTTTCCATTTGACAGGTCGACCGTCGGGATCTTCTTCCGCGCGATATGGAAAGCCATCTTGTCCTCCATGGATTCTACTTGGTCGAGGAAATCGAGTGTGTAGAAATGATTTGCGATATTGGCGGCACGATAGGCCAACTCGCCTGTCGATTCGTCCCTTTGCTCTGCTTTTTCCTTTGACAGTTCCGAGTATTCTACCACGGAGAATGCGCCATCCCGAAGGGCGAGCACGCCAACGCTCTCATGTGGATCTTCCTTTCGGACGACTTTGGCACCGCAGGCGGCTCGCTTCTCGATGCAGTAGCCGAGGAAAACGGGGTCGGCTACCTTGACGAGGCAGTTGTCGACGCAGTATGCGTGGATGTATTGAATGCCTCGTTGATGCATGTCTTGAAGAACGGTTCGACCAGATGGTGCGGTCGACGGTGATTGACGGATAGCGGCGTAAAGGCCGCCGTTTCCATCCGGAGCAACGGAAACGCTGCTTGGCGTAGACAGCATGATCTTGCCATCGTTGGAAAGGGCGGGAAGTACGCCTGAAGAACGAGCGAGAGGATGGCATCAGAAATTGCAATGTCGGAATACCAAGCGATTCATACCTTGATTGAAGAAGATGACATCCTCCTTGTTCAACCCAAAGAAGGAATTCTCCTTGAAGAAATCCTCGGTATCCTTCCTCGTCGGGCCGCTGGTCATGACGTACCATGGGATCCTGGGTTGCTGGTCAGACACGCCTTGGTTCGCTGCCAGAAGCTCCAATTTTCGAATGCGTTCCCCTTGGAGCTGGAAAAGACTCTTGTGACTCGACAATCCGATATCGTAACATCCCTTTGGTGCGGAAGATCCGAGTCGAGTACCCTGACCGCCAGCCATCAAAAGTACAGCCACTTTGTTGTTCTTGATCGCTTCTGTGCCGGTCAGCTTCCACTTGGCCGCATTATCCTGGGATACTTTATCCGCTGCCGAACTGGGGACGAGAGACGCAAGGGCAGAGGAAGGCAGAGGTTGAATCTCGTCTTCGGCCTCGTTTGGATTTTGCTTGGCCTTTTCAGCTTTGACTTTCTCGTCCCGTTCTGCTTGCATTGCCAGCTCCCATACCTTGTTCACTCGCTCAATGTCGATTGTTGCGAGTTGTTGCAAAAGAGACTGTTGCTCATCGGATGAGAGTTTGTCGTAGAATGTGAAGACATGCTCTTGCCCTGCAGCAGTGTACTTCTTGCGCAGCGATTCCAGTGAAGAAGCCATATCTGTGGTCAGGGCGGTTGCGATTGATGCTGAGCGCTGTGTGGCGTACTGTTGGGAGGGGAGCGTTGTCGAAGAAGAACAGGAAATGGTTGAAGCATCTTCTCGGTCCACGCTTCCACCTTGACACAGGTGGGGCGCTAACGTTCCGGCGGCCGGTAGTTTCCCCGGGGTTGGCCGATCGCCGATTCGGACGTCTTCATTTCCGTTCAGCCCACAGTCCTATGACATGGCGCTCGAGTCGCCGCATTCCGCATCGTAGCAAGATTACGTCTCGTGTGATCATGGCAGCCCCATCAATGAAAAGAATCGCCGTCATCGGCGCAGGTGCTGCAGGGCTTGCGCAGGCCAAGCAAGTGCTCGACGCGTTCCGGTCATCTGCTGGACAGGGAGTGGAACTGGTGGTCTTTGAATCCAGGAAAGATGTTGGCGGCGTGTGGTGAGTCGAACCGCGGACTGCATAACCACTTTCAGCCACAGTTCAGGCTGATCCAGACATCCTCAGGGTGGAGAACCCAGATGCAGGAGCTTATCTCCGAAAGCACGACCCGACGACGAATAGTACAAGAATAATTCCCGCAGAACCAGGAGTTCTGCCAAGTCCTATTTATCCTGGCCTTAGAACCAACCTTCCAAAGGTAATTGTTACTCCAAGGTTAGGGTCATAAGAGAAGCCCAAAAGCTTACCGGCATCCTTGCGATCAGCACCTTATGGCATACAGAGATACGCCATTTGACGAAGATGCCCCCCTCTTTCCCCGAGCACAACACGTCGAAGACTATCTCAGAGCGTATGCTAGAAAGCATGACCTTTTGCAATATATTAGATTCGATACCACAGTCACGCGAGTATACAAGGAGCAACAGGGGAAGTCTGGCCAGCAGCCCAGGTGGATCGTTCAAAGCAGCAGGAATGGAGATGCTGAAAGTAGAAGCGAAGAGTACGAGTTTGTTAGCGTGACGAGCGGGCATTATGAAAAGGCTAGTATTCCCGAAATTTCAGGGTTAGAGTAAGTGTTCCAGTAAAGTGACTTGGACAGACCGTTTCAACTGACATCGCCTGCGGATGTTAGCAAGTTCACGGGGCAGGTCATGCACTCTAGGTGGTACCGTAAACCAGAGGACTTCATCGGAAAGGTCAGCGCATTCATTCGCATCCTCGATGATTCCATATCATGGACAGCTTACCTTTCTGTCACCGCGCATAGAACGTCTTGGTCGTCGGCTCTTTCGCTTCCGGATCAGATATTGCGCGGGAACTAGCATCCGTTAACCTTCCCTCTTCCGCCCTCCCGGAAAGCATGACCGCCTACAAACTCCGGCGTCCGGCCGATCAGCAACTCAGCAGTGATGGAAAGCACCAAGAGCAAGGGGTAGGGATCTACCCAACGTTGGATACTGGGAAGAAAATCCAGGTGTATCAGTCCTCGTCGCAGACTCCAAACATGTTTACTTCAGGCCTGGCGGCGGATACGGAAGACGATGCGCGGCCGTGGTTACGCTTGATCGAGCAGCGTCCTTTGATCGATCGTATCGAGACGCCATCACCAACATCCAACTCGAACCAAGCGACGGCGAGCGTGATAAAGTTTAAAGACGGGTCAACCTTGACGGGTATCGACGTCGTCATCTTCGCTACAGGGTACCTATACTACTATCCGTTCTTTAAGAACGCTGATTATCCGTGGAACCAAGAGTCGGATCGGGTGCTGGATGGCGTGATCAAGGATGTCGATGTAAACGTTGATACCAGGCAAGGGAGAAGCGATAGGGGGGGCCTACAAGGGTTGGGAATGCGTCAGATGGACAGTCTGATGCTGTTCTTGAAGAATGATAAGTCCATGGCCATGATCGGTTTGCGTAAGTAGATCATCGCCTATCAATGCATCGTACTTTGGGTTGGTGACTTATCGGTCGACACGCCTTGGATAGCATATCAAGTGGTTCCCTTCCCATTATTCGAGATACAATCGCACCTTGTCGCACTTCTCTGGGCCGATCGACTCCCCAACTTCCCGACATACCCACGTATACCGCCGAACCCAATGCACGAAGCGCCACCGACGCCACCAGAGACGCCGAAAAACGCAACAGCGGCTGCTGATCTTTCGCAGCGCGATCGTTTCAGCGTGGGCGACAACGGGTCGACCAAGCAATCCGAAAAGCGATACACGGAAAGAGTTCGAGGGGCTTACGTCTTTGGATTCCCCTACGAGTTCCATTATGAGAATTACCTGTTGAGTTTGACGGCGGAGGCTGATGGTGGGAAAGAAGGTGGTTGGGGGGAAGTGGAGGAGTTTAGATGGTACTGGAGGAAACAAAAGGAGCTGCGTTTCCAAACTATTGGATATTAGGCAACATTGGATCACCTCTGCGGAGGGACTATAAAGGGATGTCAAGGGTACAGGAGGTAGCGCATTCCAAGAAAGGAGGGCATTTAGCTTAATATTGGTATAATCGAATCATTATTGCAGCGTATTCTGTGTTCCCGAACTGAAGTGCAAGCTCATTGGCAATTCAAGCACTATGTCGTCGAAGCTCGCACACGTCGCTCTAGTCGCTTTCCAGATGAACTTGCTCTTGAATCTCCTAGCGGCGGCACATCCTGTGGGAGAAGGGCAACCAAACCGTTGTTGTGGATATATCATCACCAACCGCAATGACGCATATTTTGGATACGAGTACCGGGTCGATTTCTCCTCCTTGGAGGGACCTCTAGAAAACGTAGGGTGGAATGTCAGCGACGGTACTCAGGCCGGAGGAAAAAACCCATTTACGGGACAAGTGCCCATTGCGAGTGCTGCCAATGTTGAGCTCATCAAAGGGGAAGGACTTGCGCTGAAGGTGCCAGGTAGGTCAAGTGGATACTCACATTTTGAAGAGGACGAACAGCTAACTGACGACTCGAATTTTGGTTGCAGTCCAAGCGGGGTCTGCTTCAGAGCTTACCGGAGCAGAAGTTGTGTTCTCGGAAGCCACATTCGGAGGTATATTTCAAGCCGAAGTCAAGGTCACGGACACACCTGGTACCTGCATGGGTATCTTCACCTCTGCAGCTGAAAGAAGTTTGGGCTGGAATGACGAACAGGATATTGAAATTCTTGGCGCTTCTTTACTTCGACCGAGTGATGTGCAACCATCTGGCTTCCAGATGGTAAACTGGGATTCAAGGTACGTTTCACTTGTTCCCCAGTTGTCTCAAATGGGTTTGTTAAAGGGCTGTACTGAATTCCTCCATGACTGATCGTTTTACAGCACCGGGGCGAAAATCAGTTCTAATTCACCTTTTCCCCCCGACATCAATCCTAGTGAAACGTATAATCCCTGGGAGATCGCTTGGTTTCCCCAAAACTCCACCAGTAATAGCCCGCAAGACACTCAGATTCGCTTCAACCGAGCAATCGTGACTCAAGCGCCTCGCGAGTTCCCTTCTGTGCATCCATCTGTCTTCGTTTTCAATCACTGGACGAATGGAGATTCTGCTTGGTCTGGTGGTCCTCCGTCCCAGGATGCTATCATGTACGTCAAAAGGTTCGTCGCCTATTACGACAAGCCAGAGGGACTCTTTGAAGGCAGTGGAGTTTCCAGAAGGAGGTGCGACCGCGCAAAGGCATGTCGAAGGACGATTGGTTACTGAAAGAAATCGGTATCGAAGCACGATTGTCGCATTCCTTTCGTCTCCTTTGGCTTTCTGATATTTACTTATCTGAGGCAATGCTTCGGCGATCCATTCTATCGAGCTGCACATGAATGTATGTCAACTATGCTTGTGTTTCTACCTGTCAAAACCTGTATCATAGTAAAGTCTTTGGAAAAAGAAGTTACACAAAGGCATAGCAGGTATCGGATACCGCGTCCGGAGAGACGCTGTCGAACCCAAGTCTCGTGTTTGAGGGGGCGCTGGTAGCACGATCAGGCGGTTCGAATTTTGCAACTGAAAGAGCGCAAATTCCATCCGAAGGCTTTAGAAGATGTTTTAATCGGTTGGATGTGCTAGCAGTGGACCAGAAGTTCAACGCAGTGAGCCCTAAAGAAGACTTCCTGTAGACATGCCCTGGTAATAGCACAGTCTTCCGAGCCGTCAGGGGCAGGGAATTGAAGTAGATGCCTCCCTAAATAACTCAGAAGTCAGCTGCAAAGCCACAGAAGAAACCGTCCATACTTTCAAAGGACTCTATGGCCTCAGTTCAAGGAGGCGAGCAAGGCCGCTTTCAAGGAATTCGGAAACCAAGCCATATAGGCACGCGCCCCAGCCTCATCATGCTAATGACTTCTGACGTAACAGTATTATGCCGCGTTTTGCGTTTCCTCGCACATTTTGGCCACCAATGATGTTTCGACAATCAACCATTCACGTCCAACCCATGTGTCTCATGGCGGAATAGCGTTAGAGAACCCTTGAGCCACTCCCTCCATGGATGGTTGCTCCTATGGCTTGGTGTCTCGGCGTCGAGCAGTCTCCGAGCATGAAACAAAGCTCAAAGCGGATGTTTCAGGAGACGTTTCCGCCGACTTAGGCGCGTTTCAGGTGAGAAGGGGGTGGAGCGCCGCCGCCGTACTTTGATGGAAAGATCGCCACATGTTGGCCATCTTTTCGTTTTGTGTACAAACATCGCGTCTTCGCCAACATCTTTGCTGTGTTGGTGCTTTGCATACCTTTACTGTTTCGTCCAAGGAGGAAGCTGTCCACCTATATTACTGCCATTATCCCACTCCTGGTTTTCATGCCCATCTGCTGGATGATCTGCCTATCTTCATACCCGCACTTCATACCCTCAGCGTCTGTTGCGCTACCACGCTCATCTTCCTCACCACACTATCTCTCACACTCCTTGTGCACGACACGGCTTTCTACTTTCTTCCCTTCAGTCATCTTTGAATAACCCCAGTCATGCTCACGAAGCTGGCTACCGTCACAGCGGCTCTGGTGTGCCTCAGCAATATCCAACTCGGTCTAGGTGCCTACGTGCCCTATGAAAAGCGGACGAACGGGACCTGCTGCGGTTTCGTCGTCACCAACCGAAATGATGGATACTTCCGATACAAACACACGATTGACTTCTCCACCTTGACGTCCATGGACAAGGTCTACCAGGCAGGATGGGAGATTTCCGATGGATGGCAGGCTGGTGGAACCAACTTTCTTACTGGACAAGTTCCGTGGGCTGACGAGAGCAACGTGGAACTTATCAGAGGTGAAGGATTACGTCTGAAAGTCCCTAGTACGTATTTGAAGCGTGTCGAATCGCGAATCACTACTGATCATTCACATTCTCCGGTCGATAGAGCAAAACGCAAACGCCGCCAAGCTGTCGGTAGCCGAGGTCGCATTCCCCGATAAGTTCCTAGGCGAGTCGGGGCCTAATTTATGAGCGGAGACGTAGGCTGACCCTCTGTATTTCGAACACTAGGCGGCGTTTTCGAAATCGAAGCAAAAATGACCACCACACCTGGTACTTGTATGGGTATATTTACGTCACACGCAGATAACGATCTGCCGAAGCCATTGGGATGGTATGATGAGCAGGATATCGAGATGTTGGGCGCGTCCATGCTGCAGGCCACCTCGCTTCAACCTGCAGGAATCCAGATGATCAACTATGACCCCAAGTGAGTATAGGTATCTACCAAACACTTCGGCATAACGCTGATATTACTTGCCCTCGTTGCATAGAAACGGTGCCAAATCCACCTCAAGCCAGGCCTTCCCTGCTGGCGTGGACCCTAGCAAAAGCTTCCACACCTACTCGATCGCTTGGTACCCCACCACGTCGGACAGCAATACTCCACGACGAACCCAGATGCGACTAGACGGCAACCTCTTAAATTCACCGCAGTACTTCTCGTCCAGCAATCCTTCCGTATTGATCCTGAATCACTGGACCAATGCCGATGGGCGATGGTCCGCTGGTCCTCCCGCCCAGGACGCCTACATGACCATTAAAAAGGTCACCGCCTACTATGACAAACCTGCGAAAATGGCGACCGGTACTGGGATCTTGAAGCAGGGAACCTGTAGTCGAGCACTCGCCTGCAGAGTGACTGTTTAAATTTCGTTGCTGTTGCAACGTTAGACGATTTATGGCCTTGGCCACCCTCGACTCGCTTGAGCCTGCTGCATTGTTGCAGGAGTGGCTTTGGATACATGATTACTTATACCTTTGGCCGCATCCCGTCGTAGTTATAGAGTCTACTATCGCTGACCTGATGTATCCTGAATTTGTGGTTGTCAGGATATAGTTGCAGGGTTGTATCATCCATAAATTCATGACGGACCTTAAAAGCTATTGATCGCAGTCCAGATAGTTCAACGCACCCCAACTTGAACCATATCGGCTGTGGACGTGGACTACCACCCGTACACCTTCCAAACACAGAGGGGAGGCGACATAACTGGAGACGCGCTCACTGAACAACTATAGGTAGCGTCAGCAAATATCATGACCCCGCTTCCGAGACACGCCGGTCTACGCCGCCGCGTAATCAAGATCCGCATGATATGATGGCATGGGCTGAATGGCTGAATGGAATGGGTGGTATCACAGAAGGGCTGAAGCTGTGATTCATTTCAATATAGCTCCTGTTCGGTTAGACATCTTTCGTAACCCGTTCAGTGGAGCAGGCATGAATTACCCCTTCCTGCTATCGACGCTTCTGCTCGGTGGTCGGGCCCTTGCCTTGCCCCATTCCGACAGCTCAGTCAACAAGGATATCCTGCTTATCACCCAATCAGCGCCTACTTCCGAGCTACCACCGTGTCTCCGCGACAGCTACTACGGGGCATACGGATCAGTCGCCGATTCCGACCACATCTACATCACGGACGAGGAATGCATCAGTAACAATGGAGAAATCTTAGCAAGCGGGTTCGAGAGCGGCAGTATTGCAGCCTTGGATGAACGGGTGGATGGGCAAGTTCTGATCTGGATCGGTGAGGCGGGAATCGAGGCCTCAGAAGCCGCAGTGACGGCTGCTACCGATTCGGTATACGAGAAGATCCTCAAGAATCTCGAGATCTTGGAAGATCTGCCCCATCGGGAAGAAGAAACCCTGCTACGAGTCGATACCCAACGATTTATTGGCATTGCAGCTCGACCGTTCGAAAAGCCAACATTATATCACCAAAGCCGACATTCAATGATCCTTGGCGTCTCAGAAAAGACGCTGAGCGTCATCGATAGGATTGTTCCCGGACATTTTTCGCTCGTCGCCCTACCTTCGCAGGCATACCCCCTCGCATTCGGATCGTCCAGCTACGGCCCGCCTGTACCGGAACACCTGATCGACAACCTCGTCAATATCACGTCTCATCTTCAGTACTCTTCCAAGCTCGATAAAGTTTTGGATGCGTTGGACTATAGGGAGTTGGTTAGGAGCGTCCGCTTCCTGACTGGCGAGAACGGCTCAGGGATCGTTTCCCGGCATAGTTTTGCCCCCGGGTCCCGTATTGCTGCCAAGTGGATCAAAGGTAAAGTAACACGTCCATTAGATGGGGGATAAAGATCGCGTACCAATGCAAGCCTTTCCCCATTGTTTTCAGAAAAGGTGCAAGCGACAGGGGCGGAGTGCAATTTCTCCCCCTTCCTGCCAGGATTCGCACCCAACGTCATTTGTCACTATCCCTCTCTCACTCCAAACGACACTTCCCTCACCATTCTCTCCGCTCATTATGACTCTCGAGGCAGCTTCGGTCGATGGGGCGCGCCAGGTGCAGATGACGATGCGTCGGGCTCCGGTCATTTGCTTGCTATTGCTGAAGCGATCAAGACTACCGGAGTGAGGTTCAAGAAGGGAGTGGTATTGGCGTTCTTTGCCGGTGAGGAGCAAGGGCTGCTGGGTAGCGCGGCGTATGCTAGTACGTGTTGATATATCGCTTTTCTGGAAGAACCACCGGCTGACTCGAATCGTCCAGGATCATTGCACAACGCCAACACGACGGTGCTTTTGCAAACCCAGGCAGATATGCTAGGTTACCATGATGTGAGCTTCTTCTCCTTCCTGCAATATCACCGTCCAAAGCTTATCGCATTCATGTCTCGCTCGTCATAGCCTCTCGAACCTCTCCAGCTAGCGTTCCCCGCTACGATCGGGACCCCAGAAGCGGCTTACTTGCTCGGCAACCTATCACGAATCGTAAGTGGTAAATTTCCCTCATCCTCGGCAGTACTGACATTTCATGGAACCTTTTTCTTAGTACGCGCCTGAACTGGTCATCGGCACGACGTGAGTCTACTCTCGGATATCCGTGCTTCCTAAGGAACGGTCATTTACGTCTTCCAACCCCTCCAGCCCTGCTTGTTGCAGCGATCATCAAAGCTTCCTTCCATATGCCTTCCCTGCAACCCAGGTTTTCGGTGAGCCACCGTGTGATTCCGACTTTTGAGGATATGGCTGACCATGCGTATCACCCGAATCTCTAGAGCGAAATGGGCCCATTGCTGATCGTAAGTCGTGTTTCCACCTGTTTTCCCGAAATTGCATAGCAACCGAAACTGAACTGTTAACGCTGGACAGCCTGCTATCACAACATTTGTGATGTTTCGATGCGAACTGGCTACGATTTCGACCAGATCCTCAGTATTGCCAAGGTCACGTTTGCAGGCCTGTTATCCGTGGCGGGGTACGAGCTTTGAGCGCTGGAAGGAGTTTTTGTCAGAAAATGGAAGGCGATCCGAAAGCGGTCAAGAGCATTCTTTCGATGAGATGTACTATGTTAAACGCGTAGTCACTTGTCTCTGTCGCAGAACCGTGGAGATTATCCAGTATCAATCTTGGACTATCACTAATATAGAGCCGTAGATGCTGTACACGGTATTCAAACCAGCCGGGCTTTCAACCCTTGAAAGCAGCTCTTACAACGGTGTAGCCTGATAAGTGTTACCAGCGTGTTACCAGTGTACTGCAGCAGCTACTGCAGCGGTATTCCTCACGCCAACCAGAGTGGGCCGTACGCGCTCTACGTGACGAACGCGTCGCATCGGAGCTGTTCATTCATGTTCAGTCATCTTCCTCGCTCTCATCTGTCTCGTGTGGACTACTATCTATTGCCAGACGCTGGTCACATATCGCAACAGAGTCATACGGCAAGGGTCTTCACGGCCTGCTAGAACCCCCCCCCCCCAGCCTAGCTCAAACCGTCAAGATGCCTCTCAAGCGGCTGGAGTTATGTGATTTCAAGTCATATCGCGGAGAACAGGTATGTCGCTCGTATCACCCGTGCCGCTTCCTTCTGCTGACTGCTGCCTCTATCCAAATATCTTAGGTGATCGACTTTGGGCCTTCTTATTTCACATGTATTATTGGACCAAATGGCTCCGGTAAATCCAACTTGATGGACGCGATCTCGTTCGTCCTAGGAGTAAAGTCGAATCAGCTGCGAAGTAACATCCTCAAAGACCTGATCTATCGCGGACGCGAAGCAGCGCAAGGCCAGGAGGGGAATCTTGGTGGAGGTGGAGATGGAGATGGAGACGGGGATGGGGATGGTCACGGAGGTGGAACAGGGGCGAGGAAATCAAAGGCAACAAAGAAGAAGGATGCCAAGGAAACAAAGACCAGAAAGCGAAAACAGCGGGAAGATGACTCAGACGCTTCCGATAAGGACGAGGAGATGGATGACGATGACGATGATGACAATGAAGAAGAGGAAGAGGAAGGTGCAGATGATGACGAGGAATCGGATGAGGAGGAACAGCAAGCAGGAGCAACCCGGACGGGGGAAAACGATGCGAAGACAGCATGGGTAATGGCGGTTTACGAAGATGCGGATGCCAAAGAGTTCAAGTACAAGCGATCGATCAATAGTAAGGGCACTTCAACCTATAGCCTGAATGGCCGAACCGTTACGCACACGACATATAATCAATCCCTCGAGAGACACAACATTTTGGTAAAAGCGAAAAACTTTTTGGTATTCCAGGGCGACGTAGAAGCGGTCGCGCAACAAAACCCTAAAGAGCTTTCCCGCTTGATCGATCAAATCAGTGGGTCCCTCGATTATGCTGAGGAATATAACACGGCGAAAGCGACACAAGAGCGGATCATCGAGACGGCGACCTTGAACTATTCCAAGAAACGGGGGATTACCAGCGAAGCTCGACATTATAGGGAACAAAAAGAGGAAGTGACGCGTTGGGAAACGTTGAGACAGGAGCGAGAAGAGTTGATCGTTCAGCATACGTTGTGGCGCTTGTTCCATATCAAGGGCGAGATCGATGTCTGCCAAGCCAAGATTGATGAGGCGGAAGACAGAATGAAGGGTCTTAAGCGGGATCAAGTGAGTTGGTTTTCCTCTGTCCGTGGCATCCCATGTACTGACTCGAACTTTTTCCTTAAGACTGCACAAGAACGCAGAACGCAAGCCGCTAAACAAGCTCAAGCCAGAGCAGCTCTCGAATTGAAAAAACATGAGGCAGAAATCAAGCAAGCTGAGCGTGCATTGGAAGAGAAAAAGCCCAATCTGTTGACGATAGAGACGCAGATTGAGCATTCCAAAAAGAAGATATCGACGTCGGAGAAGCTTATCAAGGATGTAGAGAGGGATGAAGCAAGGCAAGATACGACGGTGCGCAACCTACAAAAGGACTTGGATGACACGAGAAAGGCCTCGGATGCCGCTGCTGGTGCGTTGTCATTGCCGATATTGCTCTATTACAGAAACTAAGCTCCTCGTCAATCCCTGCAGAACGTCAACGAGAGGCTGCTAGAAGAAAAGGCACAGCGTTGAGTGCCGATGATCTGGATGAGTACCGCAAACTGTACGTATCACGGGAGTGTAAGCACTGTGAAAAGGCTCGCTAAACAAGCTTATCTGGTGTAACAGTAAAGCTTCGGCTTCGTCTCAAGCTGTAGATGAGCGAAAGGAGCTGGAAGCGCGAAAGCGGGAACTGAAGAAGCTCAAGGATACATTGAATGCAGCAAAAGAAAACTTGGCTGCGACAGAAACCCAACAAAGTAAGCTGCAAGATGAGGTGTCCATCCTACAGGAACGTCAAACTTCGGTACGTATTTGTTGTCGTCTGCTACGAGGGGGCTTGAAAGACTCACCTATTACCGCTTCTAGCTCGAAGCGCAAGCAGAAGACGCAAGGCGAAACATGCAGCAGAAAAGAACGGACCTGGACCAAATTCAGAGAGATGTGTCCCGGATCAAGTAAGTTGCTTCAAAGCATTCTATATTTACGACATGCTCTCAACAAGTAATTTGCGAATAATAGCCGATTGGAGACCGAAGCCAACGAACGTTTGCAAGAAGCTTTGAACCAGCTCTTGGCGGCTGGAGTTCACAAGAGAGAGAATGATTCCAAGGCCAAGCTCCGAGAGACCGTTTCCAGCTTGAAACGGATTTTCCCTGGTCCGTAAATTGATACACTGAGATCTGTCCCCATACTCGTCTGACATGCCGGAATAATGCGTTCTAGGTGTGCACGGTCGTCTTGCCGATCTATGCCAACCAACGGAAAATAGATTCCAGACCGCCATAGGCACTGTCTTGGGCCGAAATAATGATGCTATCGTAGTCGATATGGAAGAAACGGGTATTGCGTGCATCGAGGTGGGAAATTTTTCCAACGTTTACCTGTGGAGGGGAGTTTCTGATACCTTGACGCTCTCTAGTATATGCGAAATCAACGAGCTGGTCAAGCCACGTTCATCCCGCTTGACACCATTCAAGTTAAACCTATTAACGACAAGCTTCGAAGTTTGGGCTTGGGATCGCGTCTGGCAATCGACGTCATCAAGTATGATCCAACCCTGGAAAGAGCTTTCCAACATGCCTGCGGGAGCGCACTTGTCTGTGATACTATGGACATTGCCAAAGATCGAGCATATAACAGGGGGGTTCAGGTCAAAAGTGAGTTTTCAGATGATTCGAGTGAAAACGATTTACGGGTTAACAAACGACTTTTTATCGCACCGACAGCTGTCACGTTGCAAGGAACCATCTTGCATAAGAGCGGGTTAATTACTGGTGGTCAGGTCCCACGACAAGATAGGGAAACTTTCGCTGAGCAAGATATTCAGGGTACGTAATCCCGTCTTTGGGGTAGTGTTACGGACTTTTCAATGCTGACTGATTCATATGATGAACGCACAGCCCTGCAAAAAACACGTGATGCCATGTTGAATCAGCTTTCGGAACATGCAAAGCGAAAACCCAAGGCCGCTGACATCGCCAGGTTGGAAAATGAATTGCGAGAAGCGGAAGCGAATCACAAAGTGCTCTCCGACCAGTTGGTAAGTTTTATGCTGGATCTCTGGGATACCTTAGGCTTATCGTGTATTTGCTTGCACGAAAGACGGCTGCAAATCAACGTCTGGACAGCGCCAGAAGGGAGCTCAATCACGCCAATGAATCTATCAGCAGGCAGAGAGAAGACGTGAACAAGGTATGTTTACGGTTCATACATTGATATCTATAAACATCCCACTGATGACATGGTATATCAGGCCCAGAATGCTGTCAACGACCAGAATGCTAAAGTAGAGGAGCTCGCAAGCCAGGTCAACGCGGTTGATGACGAGATATTTGCGAATTTCTGCAGAAGGATCCGAGTTGCAAATATCCGGGAGTACGAAAACGAGCAGCTCAAAGTAGCTCAAGAGGAAAACGACGCATTGCTGAAGTTCCGGAGCCAAATTGCAAGACTAGAGCATCAGTGAGTCCTATGGTCTGTGCGGAATCGGTATCAAGCTGATACTCAACATGAAATCATAGACTCAAGTTCGAGACTGCCCAGTTGGATGGAACCCGAGAGCGACTACAGCGACTGCGCGCCACGGTCGAGCGCGAGAGACAGAATCTGGACGACAAGTTGCAAGCGGATCTTGCGAATCTGCGGAATGAGATTGAAACAGCAGAAAGGGAGATAGAAGAGCTACGCTCGAGGCTTGAAGACTTTGAATCCGATCTGAATGACAAGAATGCCGCCTTTGACACGGCTAGAAAAGCGTTGAATCGAGCCGCTCGCGCATTAGATGAAGTATCTAAAGATGTGTCAGGATGGGTAAGCACGCTCCAGGTCAAGGAAATTATTATGTTCGAGCTGAAACGTTACCGTTATACCCCTTACAGAAGGACGAAATCGAAAGCCTTTCGTCCGAACGATATTCCATCTACCGAAAATGCAGATTAGAAGACATAAACATCCCGCTTATGGAGAGGAGTCGTGGAACCTTGAAAGATGTGCCCATTACCGAGGTAGGTATCATAGGCTCAGCGTATCAGAGGCGCATCATTGAAAGGTTGGTTCTCGCTCGACTAGGATAAGGACGAAGATGAGATGGATGTTGATGAGGGCGAGACCCCACTCCGTTTGCGAGACTTTGACATCGAGGTCGACTTCGACGACCTCGAGGAAGAAGAACGAACCAATGGTAACCCGGAACACGGCCAAGAGATGGAGGAACGTATCACCAACATCGCTGCTGAAATCGAAAAGATGGCTCCGAATTTGAAATCTAGACAAAAGTAGTTCAACTTTCCGCTGTCTCGTTTAACGAGCGTAGTCGCTGACCACCTTGACATGTTTACAGACTCAACGACGTC
>JABRPJ010000131.1:0-32833 GCA_013461525.1 Naganishia randhawae
AAATGTATCGTAGCTATATATATACTTATTAGACGTTTTATCTCTGAATCTAACACAAACATGGCGCAGGACAATGAATCCTGTAAAACCTCGAATGTTTCGTATAGTTAGCTGGACTTCGCTTCACAGCTTCTGCTACGATTCCCGAGAGATGCTGTTTTTAACAGCTCGAGAATGTTCGAAGGCACCAGGCGTCAAGAAGCCAATCTGTATATATGCGCCTGCTGACTCGTTGGAGTTTTACGCGGAAGGGTTGTCATTTTATGAAGCAAGCTGAGCAGCGGTGATTCTGTGAGCAACAAGCGCACCGAGAGGCCCTAGTACACGCCAGCGCAGTTCAGCCGCGGTTTTCGTAATGAGTGTTTGATCTGTGGCTTTGATTCCATGAGCCAACTTAGAGAAGATATTAGAAGCGCACTTGACGCTGTTGGGGGGTCACGATACAATGAGTGTATCACACGAAGTTGCTCTTGCCGCCGAGCCTAGGGCCTTCAAACGACGGCCAGATGGAATAGTTGCGCAGAGCTGGATGAAAAAATGAAAATTGCACAGGGTCGGGCGGGACCCAGTATTTGTCTTTGGGCCCCTTCCAGTGAGACTTTGAAGTTAGTCACATTGATGCGCAATAACCGTTGTGGCCTGGTAGACAGTCAATGAACACCGGCGGTCCTGATCAAATCCCCAAAGCTCCAGAGCGTTGGGCTGGTCTCGGGGCAAGTCGCCAGAGCTGTTGGCGAACACCCCTCGACGGCGTTGTCAAGGTCATGAAGCGCGACAGTTTGAGAACCCCCTTTGAGACTGCCATTTAATTTTGCCAGGCTCACATGAAGAGGTGTGGGAAGCCACGTTGCTCTGCAGCTCGATACGCCACTTTGGAGTCGGCGTAAGGTTTGTGTTCCGTTCTCCTGTTTTCTTCTATTGTATAATAGTTTCAAGCGTACTTGAATCTAACAGGTGAGTTTCTTCTCTATGTTGGTCGCTTAGTAGACATGTTTCTAAGGCCTGCTTGAATCCATTCAGTCTCATTGGATCTCACAGGTGAGTTGTTGTAACAGCTATGACTTAGCTATATATGATAAAGGATTCTAGTCATACTTGAATCTAACAGTCTCATTGGATCTGACAGAGTATTTGGTGTTTTCTCAATGTTTAATCTCGGTTAATCTTTTCTTTGTTTTTTTCTGTTTTTTCTTTTTTTCAATGAGTTCGATAATAGCAGAACAAGTTCCAAGAAGCCATTGAACAAATGCATGGCAATACAGACAGTTGTTTCACTGCTACTATGCAGTTTCTTGTGTTACATCAATGCGTTATCGAGACCTGGAGCTGAGACCTGAACGAAATAAGAGTGGATATATAGTGGATCGCCGCATGTGAGGCGCAGCTCGGCAAGAAATGGAGCGCGTGGCAAAACGTTATTGGAGCGAATGTAACGCAAGATCCCAACCTGTGGCCCAATGTGACGGAAACGCATCGATTACGCCTTCGACTCAAATCTGCCACAATAGCCCAGCCAGCTCGAACGTCTCCAAAGTGCAAGGCCGATCTATCGAGTGAGTCGGTCGACAGGGCCCCAACGGTCAGTGAGCATCAATGCGACTGAATTTCGGAGCGCGAGCGCGCAACCGGCCGTGTGCAACGGCAAAAATAAACTGGCTCTATGGAACAATGGAAATGCTCACTCCAATGCTGACCAAGAAGCGCATTTGACGTTGATACAGTATCTTCATACAGTGATTATATCACACACAATTGGTCCTACCTCCAAACCTAGGGCCTCCCAAACCATGGCCAGAGGGAATTCTTGCACAGAGCTGGTTTAAAAAACCCGTTGCACAGGGCTGGGCGGGCTCTTGTACAAGTACTAGAGCCCTTTTGAGTGAAGCTTCGAAAGTTAGTCGCATTGATGCGCACTGTTGGGGCCTGGTGGGGGTGAAGACGCATGAAGCCCGTTCGAGGACTCCGGGTTCGACGGAAGCGAACAGATCAGGGAAGGGCTACGCTTCGACTTGAAGAAGGTGCGAAACAGGTGCGTCAAAGAGTTTATTGCCGTCTCGCATGTTTTTGAGCGTCTACTTTCTGTTTCATAGCAAGTCATTCCGAAACGCATGACCATGACTTGGGCCGCTTTTGCCTCTCCCTCGGGCGAATTTGATTTGATCGTCATAGCCATGACAATCATGTGATATCAATACCACGGTTCATAGCAGGTACTCGGACCGGGCATTTTCGATAATAGTTGTCTTGTCCAAAAGACAGGTTTATGGATAGATTTGATTTTACACAAGATAAAAGATAAAAGATAAACGGCACTGTCAAACGTATATACATGCTAGGCTGCCCATTCTCATATCGGGTCTCTCTCGAGGCCTACATCCTTTGACGTTGGCCATCAACTCGAACAATAAGACGAGGTCGTTTCTGAAGCTCTGTCGAGGAGGACCTTGTCGTTGAGGTTGCCTGGAATGCCTCCAGCTTCCTCTTGCCATTCTCAGCGGCAGCGGCTATGCCCGCCCGCGCGATGGCAGAGACGTTGACCTTTGAATTCTTCGTAATAGCTGGGGTTGGAGTAACCACAGCAGCTTCTCGCTTTCTGAGTCTGGGAATTCGCGACTGCTCAATCGACGAATCGGACGAGTTTCCAGACGAGACATAAGACGATTCGGAAGGCGCGCGTCCGATGGGTGCCACTATCGGGCGCGTCTGCTTGATCGGCCTTAGAGTAGTGCGGGACGCAAGGGTGTTCTCTACGATAGGTGCCGCGGTCGGGTGGGTCTGCTTGGTCTGCTTGATCTGCTTGATCGACCTCACCATGGAGTAAGACGGAAGCGTCTTCTCTGCGATGGGTGCTGACGTTGGGTGGGTCTGCTTGATCTGCTTGACCGACCTCGCCATGAATCGGGACGGAAGGGTCTTCTCCGGGATGCTTTTTTCAGCCTTCTTGGCTTGCAGCAGCGAGCGCAAATGATCGTTTTCCTTCTTCGACTCCGTTTGTAGATGTTTGTATTTCATTTCAGCTTCGGAGAGCGCGCTTTGGTACTTTTCTCGACGGGACTTCTCGGCCTCGGCGAGGTTCTTGAGACGACGGTTTTCGCGTTCGTAAAAATCGGTTTCTTCTTGGTGATCTCGTAGGAGCACTGCTGTTTCGTTTGCTTGGGCTTCTGCCTGTTGTTGCAGGAACCTGATTTGTGCCTCGAGCTGGTCGATCTTGACACGCTGCTCCTCAGCTTCTTGGAGTCTGAACATAGCAAATGGCCCAGTATTGGTCAGCAAAGTGCTTGAACGTTTCCCTAGGCTTCAAGTACTCACAAAGATTCAGGCAGGACCGAAGCGCTCTCAGTCCTGAGGCGTGGAAGCTGTAAAAGTTCCTTAGCAGTTGGCCTGTGGTCAGGCTGGAGGTAATGGCGCATGGGTATGTCAGTACGTTGGTCCGAGAGTGAGGGGCAGATATCCCACTTACGTCGGTCGTCAACATGCGGTGCAAGAGCGTCCCCAGGTCGTTCGAGTAACAGCCAGGAATGTACGGGTGGGCACCTTTTCTGATGAGGTACTTCAGCTCCTCGTCGTCGTATGCGTTGAAGAGGGGCCTAAAGCGCGATTCAAACAGACAGAGATGAATGGACACGAGAAATGGGAGTCAGTCAAGTGTCTACATCAGGTAAAGCTCGTTCATAGGTTGAGACCTACCTAAATGTGCACATCTCGTAAAGCACACATCCCAGACTCCAAATGTCAGCTACTTCGTCGGTTTTGACGTCTTCAAGCCTTTCTGTGCACATCTCGGGGGCCATAAAGTCCAATGTCTGAAGTCGGAAATGACAAGAAAGAGGACAAGAATATGGGGGATTGGGGGAAAATAGGATAGTATCAGCTTCGACTCTACAACGAGTAGGCAAGCGAAAGGAGATCTTACCCCACAGCATGATGTTGCCCACTCTTTGATTCCGACTTCTCTAGATAGACCGAAGTCTGCGAGCTTGACATTAGCTCGGTCCCGAGTCAATAAGACTGTTCCCATGAACGAGAGTGATTTGGGCCGTGATCAGTGCCGCTCTAGAGCAATGTTGAGGCGAAGGCTTACTATTCTCGGTTTTGATGTCTCTATGCAAGATGACCGTCGAGGCGTCGAATGAGTGGTTCGAAGGGTTGTGGAGGTAGTCGAGTGCGTGGAGGATTTGTCGCAGGTAGCCCCAGATAATGTTTTCGGGAATGACTTTTCCATCGAGGGAGTATTGTTGGATCAAATGCGCGAGCGTTCCTCCAGGGCAGTACTACCGAAACGTGAGAAGCGGAAACCGTAAGCTTGATTTGTACGGACGAAACATGTCATGTATAGATCGCTCCCGCATCGAAACTTACTTCGAGGATGACATGTTGCATTTCCTGCTCTGTGTCATATGACGCATCCATATATTTCACGATGCTGGGGTGGTTTAGCGAAGGGTGAATAGCTCTACGTGTGTGGAATACGGAGGCTTAGTGGAACTTAAGCAGACAACGTTGGCAAGAATTGGTAGCTTACAGTTCCCTTTGCAAGCATTGTCGTCCCCTTGCATCCAGGTCTGCCAAATTGATGGCTTTGATGGCGAAGATCTTTGGCGAAAGATACCGATCAGCGACGCAGCGCTAAAAGACGGGAGCACAACATGAAACAGATCACTCACTTCCCCATCAGCTTCTCGGCGAGCTTTGTGCACTACGGCGGATGCTCCATCACCGAGCTGTGCGAGCCAGGTAAAGCCGGCTGGAAGTACGATGACATCGGTTTGGGCTGGCTGAGGAGTCGTATCAGGGTCGGATGCCATTAGGATGGCAGAAGGGGATGATGAGCAGGACATTTCCACTGCGTAGACTGAATATTCGGGTTGCTGAACGGTGAGTTGCAGAAGCAGAGCGTTTAGGAGGCTTGTCGTCAACTACGAGCAAGATGTTACGATAGTTGTACTGCAGGAGTATACTGGAGTAACGTAGGGTCATTAGACTAGTACAAGGGTTAGACTAATGGTCGAGAGGAACGTTGATCATCAACGAGTGAGGGGGGATAGACAGTCAGCCAACACACCCATGCCCAAACCTCCCGAGCGCCCAACCCTGGCCAACTAGCTATTGCTCCCGTATTACAGCAGGAAGCTCACCACGGCGTTATTGCAGCAGTGTAGAGGTAATGACGTGGGGTAGACAGTCAATCAACACCGGTGGTCCTGATCAGACCCCCAAAGCTCCAGAGCGTTGGGCTGGTCTCGGGGCAAGTCGCCAGAGCTGTTGGCGAACACCCCTCGACGGCGTTGTCAAGGTCATGAAGCGCAATAGATTAAGAACCCCCTTTGAGACTGCCATTTAATTTTGCCAGATTCACATGAAGAGGTATGGGAAGCCACGTTGCTCTGCAGCTCGATACGCCACTTTGGCGTGGGAGTAAGGTACGCAGTGCGATTGACTTTTCCACGTGTATCAACCCTCCTTTCAGGCACACGGATACGGATGACCGTTCTTTAGGACTTTCCTGCGTGAGGAGCCGGACAACCACTGGGTGACTGAGTTGGCTCGTAGATTAGACGGATGACAGAATAGCAGCAAAAAGTAGCTTGAGTTGCACAGTATATGTTGACGGTTCAGTATTCGGTGTTCTTTCAATTTTCAATCTTGGTTAATCTTTCTTTTTTTTCCTTTTTCATTTTCTTCGAACGAGTTCGATGGTACCAGACCATATACAAGCAGTCATTCAACAATAGCATGCTGATACGAACGGCTGCGCTGTTGTCACTTCCCAGTTTCTTGATCACATCAGTATTTTTCCGACACCCGGAGCTGAGATCTGCGCAGGATAAGGGTGGGTTACAACCTGCGACTGACTACGAGGCTTTTTTTCCATCAAGCCTTGATATCCGATGGGCCCATTGTTAGCCATTGATGGTGATCAACCCTCGCCTATACGGATCCTGCCATCAAGGACAGTCTTCTCTCGCTGTTGCATTAATACCGTACGTCTTGGCATTGCATCAGTCACTGGCTCGTCGACACTGCCATACCCTCAAGTCAGTCCTACAGCTGGTTGCAACTCGACCTCCGCAGAGAACAACCGAAACTCCTATCTCATCAACATTCGAGGGATTCAGCATGGACTACTTCTCCGACTCTGATTCGGACTCGGATGATGGGTATTACTACCTTTGCAGGTCTTGTGCTGTCCTTTTTTCCAGCCAATGTGGTCTGAAAAATCACCAGTGCAAAGACGACCCAGATCACTTATCTCGAACGCACATCGCTATGATCGCCGTCCCACAGCCCGGCCGAAACGACTTTCGCTGCCCCATCTGTGCACAAGCATTCGGTAGCTTCCACGCTAGAGAACAACATCGCAAAGCCGTTCATCCAGACAACAAAAACCATAACTGTCCGTTGTGCAAGAAACAACTCATCTACGCTTCCTCTGTCGCACAGCATATCGAATCCGGCGGATGTCGTTCTGGGGCGAGTAGACAACGAGTTGACGAGTATGTCTCCCAAGCATCCAGCGGCGGCCTGGGCTCTTCAGGAGCAATGGTCCGACGCAACCAAGCACAACTCGAACCCTGTCCCGTTTACCGCGCCACCGAGATGGCACTCAACGGGCGAGGATACTACGAATGCTACTTTTGCCCCGGTATGGAGTTTCGACTCCTGAAGCAACTCAATCAACACCTGGAGAGTCCAAAACACTCGAATAGGGCTCCAGCATTGTACACATGCCCCACATGCCGAGTAAACACTCAGACTCTGTCGGGACTCATTCAACATGCGGAAATGGGCAGCTGTGGGATTAGACAGGACAGAGGAGTGCAGAGCGCGATAGAGGGTATAACGAACGGCATGAGACATATTGGGCTTTGAGAAAGGATGACCTCTGTCTGAAGAGAATTAAAGGTACGAAGCTAAACTTCATTAGCGATATGGATATAGGAACTGACACGTATCATCGCATGACAGGATCTTCTATCGCTTGCTATACACGAAGAAATTGATGGTCTCGCTGGTCGACGACTTCCGCTACTTGAAACATGCGGTAAAAGAAATTGGGCACGGTTATGTCTGCCGGTAGGCGGAACAGATATTGCGACCTTCACATGTCGGGCATAGGCCGTGTGATTGACGGGGAGCCGCTGCTATCAGCTCTTGAACCCCTCTCTTATATGCATTCATGTTGTTGTTCAACTTGTTTCCCGCCCAGCCATACCTTGAACGAATGACTGCTAACGTGCCTGGTCTCTTCAGCCGAGGTATGACATAAGGAAAGGAAACAAGTGTCTGTGACCAACCGCCGGGAGGTTATTTGTGCGTGTCCGAAAAAGCAACAGAGAATAACGTATTCATACGATGAACTCAATTTCCGAAGGTCATGACAAGGGCTTATAATTCTAAAAGCTGAAGCTTTTTTGAATTCGCATGCCTCACGGACGACACGGTATGACTCAAAGTAAAATTACACCAGAAGTGACAAGTCTGAATCGACCTTGAGTCTCCTAAACCCTGTATCACAGGTCCCGCAATGCATTCAGCAGAGACCCTATGGCCAGTGTCAAGCTACTGCCCATGTGATCTGCGCACGCCCGCATGGGACTAAATACCACACAAACTCGATTCGAAAAGGGACATCGCTACGAGCTTCCGCCTATCCACCTCTTCACCAGCCGTTTCCCACAGCCGGCCTCATTACCCCATTCCAGATCCATATGCGCCCCGGGGCACGATTCATCCGCCGTGCCGTAATGCAGGGCATGCCGCTCCGCAAGCCTGCGAAGGCCGATATGATCTTGCTCCCATAGGAATGGGGTTTCCGTCAGGTGGATGATAGGGTTGGTGCTATTGATCTTTGAGGGAGTTAGTGAGCCAAAGGTAGCTGATTCTTTGGGAAAGATCGTCTCTACAAAATGGAATGGTTGTGTTCCTCGTACCGTCAGCTCAGGCAGGACTGTGTGAGCGGTCGGAAAACGTACGGTCTCGCTCAAAGTTGACCATCACAAAGTTGTGCAGATTACCGATGTTGTGAGCGGCTATTGGCTGATCTGCAAGCTCTCCATTGAGACGAGTGAGGTATCTTGTGGATAAAAGTAGTCGGGACGAGTTGGCCGTTGTCGTGATCGTGAACGAATGCTTCGAACCCGGCACTCACTTGTTCATCTCGTGAAAGACGTCTAGTCTATCATGGTCTCGGAAGTACGAGGCCTGTACGTGTATTATACTCGGATTCTCATCGATGACGGCTTGAGGGCATTCATAGGACTACTCACCTGGATCAGATTATCCTGTGCCCATTGGGTGTAAACACCTTTTTCTGCCGTTCTTTTGGCAATGATGCATACCAAATCAAAGGACGAGCGACAGGGAATGAGTCGCGCGATACCCATATGGGGACTACCGAACTGCGGGAATGTACGTTTTAGCACTTTTCGCCGCAGTCCAGACCGCATGTACTTACAGTTAGCAGATTTCTCACCGGCGGCTGGTTGTACCGCTGTACGTAATCCCTCATGAACAGTCCACCCTGGGAGAAGCCGATAGCATCGAACCCGCCAACCAACTGGGGTATCTCCTGGAGCGTTTCAGCCACGATATCGACTTGGCTGCTTGCATTTCCGTAGAATCCAGCTTTCCGCTCATCATCGATCGAACCTTGCGGGGGGACTTGCACGCTGTGGATGTATATCCCAGGGAACATGCCCTTGATATCCTGGATCAGCCCCGAGATGCCCTCAGAGTTTGCGGTATCGCCGAGTCCATGCCATATGACGAGGGGCCGGGGTCGGACGACGGGAGGCGATTGCTGGGAGAGGGCCCATTGAGTGGGACGCGATGCTGCGGGGAGAATGGCCGCCGCGAGCAGAGCCAGGCCGAGGGGGAACATGGCGCGGGACACGGGGACGCAGCCAAAGGAAGCAGGCGTGCGGCGGGCCTCGGCGAGATGACGTGTGCGTGTTTGCTTCCGCGTGTGCGTCTGCTTGCCCGTGAGCGTTTGCTTGCCCCTATGCGTGTTTGCTTCCGCCGCGCGCATAGCTGAAACGCTGCTAAAACTCTGAAACACGCCGGCCCCTGCAGATCCCCGCCGATCTCGCACGGAACACGGCGCAAGATGGAAAAGTTTAGCAAATGGCGGGTAAGCCGGCGGAGGATCCACAAACCGCGCGGCCGGGCGAGAGCTGACCATCGATCCGTTCCGCGGCGCACAGGACCCCGGCACCGGCATTCAGCCGTTCCTCCCGCCCGTCCCTGCCGCGCACGAGGCATGGGCGCCGGTGTGGGCGGGGTATAGAGCGGTAGCGGGGGTAGGCGCGGTGGCGAGGGCCGTGGGCGTGCTGATTTTGCTGGCGGTGTGGGTGGTGGTGGTGGAGGGCTTGAAGGGGGTTTTAGTGAGTGAGAAAGTCCAACAGGCACCGAGCGGAGCGAGGGGAGGCGGGGTGCGAAGCGAGATCCTGCGACGCCGTCGTCGCACCGCCGGGACTGAGGCGCCGCAGGCAATATCTCTGGAAAGCCGTCCCCCTCTTCCCCGAGTCAGCGACTTGACCTAGGCGAGAAAACGGACGGCAAGCTAACATCCCCCCTCTTTTTTCTTCCTTACTTCCCGTGCGTTGCAGGCAAAAACCCCGGCTCTGGGCTGGAGAATCACTCGTTTCCCCGCGGCATTGATCGCGCGCTTGGTGCTGTTCTTGTTGGGATACTGGTGGATCGATACCGAGGTCGTCCAGATCAAGCGCGGGTACGTGACGCCTCTGCCTTTCCCGAATTGTAAAACTGAAACTGACACGTCCCGGTGGTTACAGACGCGGAGCGGGTGCCCACAAGGTGCACGTCACGCCGAAGCAGGGGGACCTGGTGGTATGTAATTGGACCGGCGTGGTGGATGTTCTATATCTCGCATTCCGGTAAGCCCTGCCTGGCGATCACTGCTCAAGCTTCCTTGCTAACCTCCACCCGTAGATTCAACCCAACGTTTCTCCTCCCTATACACGAGCCCATCGACCTTGCTCCCCCAACGAACACCGCCACGAACAACCTTCCGAGCATCTCGCAATCCCCTCGCGCCAAGTTTATAGGGTACCATCCGTGTAACCTGCTCACCCTACTCCGGTTAACGGGCTACACGCCATCGACGTTTCGCAATCGTGTAGAAAAGCCGGGCCTGGCGGGCCAAATTGATCCACGCAAGGTATTTCCCACCCTCGATCAAGTCCGCCGTCGTGTCCCCGGGCCCGTGGTGGTTTTCCCTGAAGGGACGACGAGTAACGGTCGTGCGTTGTTGCGCTTCGCTCAGGGAGTATTGAGCGACGTTCAGGGCGTGCCGGTTAGGGGTTACTCCGTATGGGTGTTGTTTTTCAGGTGAGTGTTTGCGTGCGGGTGATCGGGGACGGCGATGAAGGACAGAAACTGACGCCCTGGAGTAGGCATCCCGCACCATCGGCATACTCGCCCACGGCGACGTATTCAACTCCGTCGTTTCCGCGTGCCAGCGTTGACCTGCTCAACAATGGATTCTCGACGGTATTGCGGACGTTGCTGCCGCGTACGCTTTCTGTGCGTTGGCTGCACCCCCACTCGGCGCCCTCGAGCGGCGACTTTCTGCCTTCGGAGACGTTGGGCCTTTCCTCTTCTTCAGGGCCCACCATGAAAGCGAAATCACAGACGACGACAGAGGAAGGACACAACGTCCTCGCGGACTGTTGCGCAACGCTGTTGCTGCAATTGGGGAGGGTCAAACCGCTCGGACTCGGATGGGAGGACAAGGATGGGTTTTTGGCGTTTGTAAAAGACAGAGGACAGCAGGGGAAGAAGAGGGAGACGGATGCCGCGGGCATGCGCGCCGCAGGAAAATTGAAGGCGAGGTGATGGGTTGCGTTGTGTTCGTGTCGTGTGTGTGTTCGCGGGTTTGAGAAGCATGATAAGAATGCCTTGCCTTGCCTTGCCTTGCCTTGTGTCGGCAGAACGCGTTCGTGCCGGTGGCCGGAAAGATGCAATCCCCTCTCTCTTTTTTCATTGGCGGATCAAAATGGACCATAAATGACGAGAATGCATGGCGTTGCTTTCTGCCGGTACGAGTGGAATCCTCAGCTCATCCATCCACGAACGTGCCGTGAGTTGTCGTTCAACGGTATCGCACCGCGACAGAGTAGAGTGTCTACAAAGGGCGACGGTATCATAGATAGACCCGCGCCCCAGCAACAATCAAAATTATATACGCAATTCCCCGTCTTACAGTAGTTTCAATGCTATATATCCCGCCTGTTTGTCATGGCTGAGGTGTTCACTCTTCAAGACCCTCCGCTGGGTGGTCCTTTTTCCATTGTTGCCAGAATGAAGCCGTGGGCCAGTAACTGATAGGTCCATCAAACACGTGGTATTGATGACCCCTGAAAGAACAAACGATGAGCAAGAGACCAAGACGAATTACCGAGAAGCGCAAACAGAGCTCACCTTGTACCATTGCCGCGGAAACTTTTCGGGAATCGCCAGCCCTGCGGGATGGAATCCTCGTACGTATGGAAGTACAGCTGTTCATTCGTAGCATAGTCCACAGGAGCATCCGCGCTCGGAACGATAAACTTTGCAGCCTGAGAAAAAATCTGGTCTGTCGGATGTTTGGTGTAACACGGCTGTGGAGAACCCGGCGTACCTGCAGTTCGGTATCGGTGATATGACCGTGGGAAACTCTGGCATAACCCACTCTCCAGAGATTTCTGAATGCAATGTATTCACACCTAGCAATTCAGGTAAGACTGGGGTTCTCAATATGTCCTGATTATCAACTTACCAACGATCATGATCGTGAATTTCCACGTCCCAAACCTGCAAAGAGACAATCAGCGGGGTCATCGTAACCTAACAATGTCGTGCGTACTCTTCCGTCCGTCATGCTGTAACAATATCACGTCAGCCCCGGTATCGATGCAACCTCCCATTTCACACTCACAGAATCTCATAGGGTGCTGGTCGCGTAGCACCGGGACGAGTTACCACATAGCCCAAGAACACAAAAGGATCAGGATACGCATCGCTCATAACTTTTGCCAGAGTCTCCGTCTGTAGCTGTCGGTCAAGTGCATCCTCTTCCTGACCGTTGTGACTGACGATGACGTTGATTGTCTGATTGGCAATCAGGAGTTTTGCGTGGATTGCCGGAGCAAGCTCGCCATGTGGTGAAGGTAGCAATAGATGTTGTGACTCGAGAATCGGGTACCTCGAAAGCAAAGCCGCGCCCCATGTATGCTTGTTCGGACCAGGTCCGAGATCGACGTAGTAGCCGAGTTCTTCTACGAGCATTCGAGTCAGGTCGCGATTGCCATAGACGAATCGATGCAGATCGGATTCCAGCAGGCCGATAACGTCAAGGTCCAGGTCGCGGACGAGTTCCAGTTGGCGTCTCTGGCTTTCCTTGCCTGCAAGATCGACGCCAAAGTGAACCTGAGAAATGCAGAGAGGATGAGTCATTCGACTGCCTGTGGACCCACACGTCCTCTCACCGTCCATATACCAGCTGTGAACAGCTCTTCAGGTTTCCCTGGGGCAGAAACCGTGGTGTACTTTTTTTGACCCATACCATGTCGAGTTCGATACCCGAATATCCACGACGTAAGGACCAGGAAAGCCGCCAGCCGGACAGCATACCGGTGCACGAACGCCGAACTGGGAACGCGTTTGACCGCTTGTATGTGTGCTGGGCGTAACAAGTACAGGTCACCAGCAACGACCAATGCCATGGCAACTGATAGAATGACTCCTCCACGTTCCCGGAGGAGCCACCCACCAGGAACAAATGCGTAGGCGACGGTGATTACCGAGAGCACATCGAGCAGGATGTACCATAACATTGCGTGCCCGAAGATCGTGGACGCATGGGAAGACGCAGAGATACTTTGGAAGCAAAGAGGCAGCGTACGTAGAGTGTACGCCACTACACAGCACCCAGCGTAAAATCCTGTACGCTCGGATGTCAGCCATGACGGAAATTGCTCGGCCAAAGGCGATGTCCGACCGCAAAGCAATACGCATGTCAGGAATGCAATTATCGCATATCCGCTTCCCGTCTTGCGTTTCCCCAGTGACGACGGGTTTCCAAGGTCATTTTCTTTGCGTATAAATGGCAGAACGGCACCCACAGCCGCACATGCAATCACGATTGGAGCGTGAGTCGTGTACTCTGGCTGGCCGTTGACAGGGTATCCGGACCAGTTCCATGCGACCAGTGTACTAGCGTCCGAAATGAAAGTTTGGACGAGGAAAAGGAGACTTCCAAATGTGAATGCTAGACCCCAAGGTGTTTGCTTGCGGATGCGGGTGACGGTTGTAGAACTCGGCCGGTCAGGATGAGATTCGAGTCCAGTCGGGCGACAAGCTTTTTCAACCCATGCGACAAGTGCAAGTACCGCGCCGGTCTTGTTCCAGCCGTTCGATTCGGCATCCACGACGCACCAGAACGGATTCGTACTGTAATTGAGCAACTTGAGAGTAACCGTGCAGAGAATTCCAAGAATAAATACTGCTCAGGCGAGGTATCAGTTAAGGATTAGGATACCAAGAGGAGGGAAGGGGGGGGGGGGAGACATACACAATCCTTCCTTCCTAGCGGCTTCTGATCCGTGCAGCCGGATCAGACTAGCAGGAACGAGCAGCCAAAGCATCACATTGGCGAAAGCAATGACGAGCAACTTGCTCTTTGGCCCTGGCAGTGCCCATGCGCCCATCCCAGCGAGTAAGACAGCAGCACGGAGCGCATTATGTCCTTGACGAGACGTTGCGAAGCGGGAAAGACGAGGTATGCGCAGGAGGTAAGGGGAGAGGGTAGCAAGCAAAGCTAATTCGCTTCCCGATAGCGCTGCCCGGGCATTTCTGACGTTAGCTCTTTTGCCGTGTCCCCTGCCACGGCAAGCAATGCGTACCAAGTTCCCATACCGAGAAGTAGAACAAGGTGAGTCCCAAGTCCGTGAATATCGTCCAGTAACATATGTCTACGCCGTGAAAGGAATTAATAATACTTCTCTGGGACGGACCATAGGACGTACATAGATACACATCTGAAAGAAAGGCTACAACGCACAACACGGTGCGTTGACTGGCGGATCCGGATGGCGTAACATCTCCCCATCCACTTTCCGCGAGTGACAGCTCCATTCGCTTATCCCTCGGAAGGACAGCAGAGGGAGAAGCATCCAATGTTGGTCCTAGAGCAAACACGTTTTCTCGTAGCGCAGAAATGTCGTTCCTAGAGACGCGGTAAAGATTTATGGCATATGATAAGCATGTATGTGAAGACGGATACAACGGTGTGTGAATGATGGGACCTACGGATCAGAAGGCGCACTAAGGGAATCTAAGTGGACGATGTGAATCTGACAAGTCCTTTCATCAGACACGGACAATGACGAAACGAAAAGGAAGTCCGTATAGCTGAGTCCTTACCTGCAGCCGCATAGTCTCTCTGGCGCCCAAAGCATCGAACGCCACGTCTATCACTACAAGTGACCACTCGACCAGCGAATAACGGCTGTATGCGCCTGGAATGCGGTGGACTTTGTGCTGGATAAAGAACCATATTAATGGGACGATGAGGAAGAAAAAGGTTCGGGATAGGAGTTTTCTGAACGCGCGGAGTGGAAGAGAAGATGGGGTTCAAGGAGCGGTTAGTGTGAGGCCAAGGGACTGGCGAACAGAGGGGCGTACCGTCTACGTAATGTCGTCTTATGGGTCCTAGGAGTGAGAGATATGGTGCCCAACATCCAGGGAATCGTGAGGAGGAGGTATGCGATCATGCATACGTCGTGGAAGTCTGTGTGCAAGTCACGTACAGCGATCGCAGTGAGGGGAAAAACGAAAGCAAAGGCGCAAGAAGGATATCGCTCGGATCAGGGTCGGTCATCGGAATCAACCATCACGCAGAAAGCGTACCATGATGATCCGTGGATGTAACGTACACCCAGCCTCCGCTGGCCACCACAGACAGGATCAGCGCAATGGCTTGAGTCGAGAAGAGTGTAAGGAAACGCACCACGTAAACGTTCTCAAGATACCTGCAACCGCTATCCATTCCGACAATCCCCACTCAGGGCCGGCGTGGTCCTTTCCCGGAGTATAAATGGACGTATTGTCAATGTCGGACTTTTTCCGATCAAGATTGACAGTTTCCGAGTTAGAGCGTCGAGTGATGAGCCATTGCAGAAGGATGAGGAGGAACCGTGGACCGGCGCAAAGGGCGATGATTATCTGGAAGATGGGTCGTTCAGGAGCCCAGTCTCCTATCCTACAGTACCGGGAAGGAGGAATCAGTAGCTGTATCGTGCTGGGTCACGCTCGCTGATAGACGGCGATGAGTCTCCTCTATCCTCCAACTTTCCCGGGAGATCCCGTCGAGCTCGTTTTCTCCCCTTGTCACTCCTCACGCCCATCTCCCAGCGTTGCTCGCAGACTCACGTAGCACTAACACTCGGCACCCACTCCTCCGGCCAGCCCGCTACGCCGTTCTTGACCACCTTTGTGTAATGCAACGCCATCGCTATCACAAGTGCTCCACCGAACGCGGCCATGGCGAGTGCCGAGTGGGCGTAATGGATATACCGTGCTGGAAGGCGGATGAGCGGGACCGGCATCGTGGTTGCTGCGCCGGACATTCTGGGTGCGCCGAATCCCGCGAGGCGGTCCTGCTAAGGAGACAGTGTGCAGTGGAATGGAATATATGGAGCCGGGATAGGAGGTAGTAGAAGATGGACGCCAAGCAAGGTGTTTACGGTTCGCTGCTTCTTCTAGCGCCCATGACTCAGCATTCCTGAGCAGATCCATCGGCAGCCCGGCGCCCGGGAGGCGTCCTCGGTCTATCGCCGGGCGGCAACCTGAAACAGCTCCTGAAACGGAGTCGCCGGATACTGGCTCGCCATATTCACAGTAACTATGGACGCCAGGGAGTGAAGTCAGCATCGGTTCAAGCCATGGATGCGAATATTCTGGAATAGTTGAAATCATTCCCTGGTCACATATCACCATGTGCAGATCGTTGCAGACACGCAACGCAGACGTCGGATGAGCAGCCACTCGGGCGCACTTGCACGTCGTCTGTGGCCTATGCTTTCTTCCCCCCGCCCTCCCTTGTTCAGGCGAAGGGGAGCTAGGTGCACAGCCTCGCGATGCAGAGACTGTTTTCCCCAGAGCTTACCACGGAGAAGCCTTTCGGTCATGTTTCCCCCAGTCATTTAGATTCACATCCCTTTCACGGCTGGGAAGCGACTGGGGTTAATTGCTGCTGCAAAGGGCTGTCATATGATAAGAAAGCGGTGCAAGAGGCAGTTTTTCGACATAACAGCAGAGAGGACTTAAAGGCCTTGCCTTTTTCACTTCCCCAGCACAAAGGAGGAACCCACCTTTCAGTTTTCGCCTCCCTATTTTGACTTTTCACACTCAAGGTATATATGGCTATAGATATATATATATATATGACCACTGCTCGATTTGGCAAGGAAAGAAGCATTGATAAAGTTGTGTATCGAAATCATCTGCCTAGGGAGAAATCGCTCATAGACTTCCAATCACTTCATTACAGCAGGACCTTGCCGCCATCTTGGTCATTCCTCAATATCAAGCAACTGATGGATCGAGAATTGCCACCGCAGGCAAAGCGAAGGCATCTCGCAGGAAGGCTCAGGAAGATTCACCAATCGGTCAAGGAGGTATACCGAGCTGAGTTGAAGTCGTCGTTCGAGAAGACGGATTCTATCTGTTCTTGGGAACTTTATGACCAAACTCGAAGCGAATCAAACAGGCTACCGAAAACGACACATGTAGACAACTCGTCGGATGAGTATTTTCGATTCCTTCAAGCAGCATTGGCCGAAGCAGTAAAGCAAGAGGTGACTCGGGTGAGCAATATTAGCAAACTGGGAGTAGGCTCGTCATACCGATTAAATTATCGCTGACTTCTATCGGGAACAGCTAGGCAAGGTATTCAAATATGATGATTGGTTCTGGGGAGAGACGGACGACCCTGCCCCGCTCAACCAGATAACATTACACTTTGAATTGTTTAAGAAACTTCACCACGAACAGACGGTAACTCGATTGAAATTTACCCGGGCACATGAAATCCACCACAGGCTTAAGGAATGTGAAAAGGAGTATATCGTCCAGCATCCTCCTTCAGAGAATCCCTCTCCAAAGAAGACTAGAAAAGCATCACAAAAGAAGCGTAGTAAAGCATCCACGGCAAGATCGATGCCGCAAAGTGCATTAGGCTCGATAGAATCAACACCGCAGAGCATTGTACCACAAAGTAGTGTTTACCAGGGACCCCAATCATCACACGCCAGTCTAGGGTTCGGATCGACAGGAGGCAACGTTCTCGGTGCTTCCACCGTGCCTGAAGGGATCACACCCATGGACGACATCAGCAGTATGGCACCGTCACAGAGCGGTCGTATGAGGCTGCTACCTGCATTTAGCTTACGAGAGCTCAAAGCCTGGTCATCTGGCCGTGCCCGATCTTTGAATGTCACTTCAGTCGCGGAAGGCCCCCCGGATTCGACTCGGACTGCTTCAAAGAGTAAGCCTTATTCTGCGGCACTGATCCCCCCTATATGCCTTTCCACCGGAAGCTTGCTATGATGTTCAAAGGGACTAACCAAACTACCTTCCTTGCGCGGGGGAACAGGGCAGCACGAAATGAACAGTAGGTTATTAGAGCTTAATGGTACGCTGGATCGAGACTGGGCCAAGTTTAGATTGGGGAATGCTACGATAGCCAGCAGCACGCCCAGTCAGCGTTCTACCCAGTCGACTGGTGAAACGTGGCACGACACTTGGATGTGAAATGTCATTGCCCGACCTTTCAGTCCGCCCCTCACTTCCTCTCAGTGACTCGCTTCTATATCGCCTTCCACCAAACCTCCCTTGGACGATCCACTCCTATTTGCTGAAAGAATAAAGTAATGAGGGTAGAGGGAAAACGGACAAGAACATCAAGCAATCGCTTTACACATCATCATTGTAACTGTTAAACTGAAAGTGACACTTGTGCTACATTCAACCTTGGAGAACCTGTATGGGATCAGCTGAAAACAAAAGTGATGCAAAGTAGGGGTATCGCGCAGGATGGAAGAATCCGTGTCTCGAGTCCTGCTTTGTGCGGGTTCGGTGTTTCTACGGATTCTACCGGCCAGGCATAGTCAATCAGCGAGACCTTTGTATATGTACCGTACCCTAATAAACACGTGATGGGACAGTTTTTCTGAATGTTCTCCCACTTTGCGAAACTTGGGTGGCAGCGAAGTAAACGCTCAAGGGGTGTGGTAGTAACCTTGTTTCAATACGTACAACTTAGCCTTGTGCTCAAGCCACGGCGTCAATCAGTTACTCTTCCTTCTTCAGATCCACTTTCATGTCCCTGATCCACCGCTCATCGTCCGCTGACATCAGTTCTGGTTCGCGGCGATTCATTTCCAGGGAAGAGACGGTGAGCGTCGACCCCCAGAGCATGGACAAATATTTCGGGAAAAGCAGATGGACTGCTGGAAACCATCGTCCGTACTGTATGACTCAGCCAACTTTATGGGTTAGCCTCTAGTGCCAAGCCAGATGTGGAAAACTCAGATGAAGAGCGCACTTTACGCAAAGTCGTCCAAGTAGCAAGTAGTCCCTCGCGATATACGTGTTGCATCATGATATGGAACCCCGAGTGAACGGGGTATGAGCATGGCTCCTATTTTGCGAAACAGGAAGCGTACCTTGTTCATCGTCATTTCGCAACCACGGCCGAACACTGACTCCAAGCAGAACAGTACGTCTTCCTGCGCTGCCTTGCGGAACGCTTCGTTGAACCGGGGGAGACGTTTCTTGCTAGCCGAGGAACCCAGATATACAGCCAGGTTACAAGTCGGCGCATATAAAGGTCGATACCGAGTCTTTTCAGCCTTTTCCGCGGGCAAAGACCGCGAAGAGGGCGAGATACAAAGTATGCGCGGATTGAGGGTTCCAAAAAAGTTGTGGTAGTACGTAAAAATGGAGGACGCGGTGCCCACGGTCAAGCCCGCCACTATCAAGGGATCCAGTGCGGGGTCCTCCTCTCCTTGCATACCGAGTCCCGAGAGACGGAGTTGTACCGCCTCTAGCCCTCTCTGAACCCATTCAAGCGGCGGAACACAATCGATATCGAGCAACAAAATTACCGTTCGCTCCGGCTCGTTTCCAAGTGCGGAGACTGAAAAATCGATACCGGCGTTTCGGGCAGCTGCTGGTCCTCGGTTTTGAGGAAGACGGAGATGGTAAACGACAGGTCCTTTGCTTGCCGTTTCTTTAATGCTAGGAGTAAGGGGAGAGCCGTCATCGACGAATACGATCAGGTTGGGTGCTCGAGTTTGTCTTGCAAGTCGGTCGGAGAGAGAGTCAAGCGCACTAAAATCGCTGTCGGTGCATAGATATATAGGGCACACAACAGCCACCTTGATGCTCGATTTGCCTGCTGTGTCACCCAAGTTTTGCAAACTGGGAGGCTGGGAGGGTGCACAGCCTTGTCCAAGAGTTCCCATTCGTTTCTCTCTCTCCGCTTCGTTCGACTCTTTGACGACTAACCACTCTTTGCCCTTGTTCATGATGACTACCCCTTCTCTTTCTCCCATGATCACGCGGTGATCCATGTTTGCTCCGTATGTATAGCCCGCAATCACGATGATTCGGAGGAAAAGCAGCAAAGGGAGGTAGTAGAGGGGTTTAACTGCTTCGCATTGGTCCAGAAGGTCCGCAAGGCCATGGATAAAGTCGTTCAAGAACCGGAAGAAAGGGTAGCGGAGGAGGAATCGGAAGACTGCATCAAGCGTGTGCTGTGGGTGGAGGACGGTGAAGCTTGTCATCGGATTGTGGCTTCAGTGGCTGTTGACAGACTGTAGCATGAACAAAAAGATGCTGTGGATTTGGCGAATCGAAACTGGCGAGGGCGATCGTGAAGTGTTTAGGGGCAAGAAATGATCCAGGGCTTTAACATGTACGCTCCAATGGCATTAAACGTAGCTTTGGCAACATACGACCCACAAATAATGCAAAACGTAGTACGCTGACGTTATCAGCGAGATGCCTGGTTTCTGATTGCAGATATTGCGAAGAACTAGCACGGGTATATATCAATGTCGTGAATAGCTTGATAATGGCAGATGCAACTCACCTGTGAAGAACCAGCACGCGTATCTATTCAATATAGATAAGGGCTGGTCTTCACAGGGATTAAAGCGAAAGGGGAAAATAAATCACTCTGTCTATATACGTGGACTGGATAGGAGTAACGCTCTCTTTCAACGAGCATTCAAAGGAGTACTAAAGTGCTTGTTGGGAACATGCCGGATCAGCGTCGATAGTGACGTGTATAATGCGTTTCAACAGATATGACTGACGTCGGACATCCCACAACTCTGTCATTTCCTTTCCTTATACCCCGCACGTACCGGTGTGTACCCTGATTCTCTCCTCCTTCCTGGACCATCTGTAACCTACAGACACGGATAACCTCGACCTCTCGGCGAAGGTGGTGGCGGAGGGTACACACCGCCAGGTGCCTCCCACGCACACATCCGATCATTCCCACTTGTCTCGTCTGACGACCGCTTGAACCAAAATTATTCTTCTGCACCGTCATCAGTATCTTATACCTGACAGGCGAGACCGCACTGAACCGTATCGAGGTCACTCGCATATCCTCGACAGGATAGCCACATCGCCTCGCCCTCCCACACACTCCCGATGACTGGTCAAGCGTCTTCTCCCGACTTGTCGGCGTCGTCGGACCTTCACAAGGACTTCTTTCCCAACATTACCGGTACCGAGTCTCCACCGACAAGCATAACCGCATCGTTGGATGATGATATCACGCCATTTCCCTCTCCCGCAATGGGGGCGCTTAAGTGTAAGTCCTTGGTGGTTTGTGGACTTGCAGAGTGACGACTCCGGCTGACGTGTACTTCGTTCATGGGCAGTGGGAGACGATGCGCTGGCAGAATTGTCCATTGAGGATGGGCTAGATGAGGACAAGATCGTTTCCGAGGCTGATGCCGCGGAGGCGCAAAAACTGAAGGGGCAGGCAAATACAGCTTTTTCTCGTAAGCCATCAACGGAGAATCCTTTCTCTTTCTCCCCGCCGTTATCACTCACTCATCCCACTGAAACGCAACGCAATAGAGCAACATTACAGCGAGGCCATTGATCTATTCACACAGGCCATCAGGTTGAACCCACGCGAGTCAGTCTTCTTCGGGAACAGAGCGATGGCGAGGATGAAGATGGAGGAGTATGGCGGAGCTGTCGCAGATACCAGTAGGCTACTCCTCTTCCCGTTGCAATGTTTTCTGCTAATGCGAGTACAAACGCTACTTTTAACGTGCAGCAAAAGCTATTGAATTGGATCCGAAGAACGTAAAAGCCTATTACCGACGTGCGCTATCCCGTCTTGCCATCCTTCAGCCTACACAGGCTGTCCCGGATTTCCGGCATGTGTTGAAGCTCGATCCAGGGAACAAACTAGCGAGGGAGCAGCTGGACGCGGCAATAAAGCTGATTAGGAGAATCGAGTTTGAAAAAGTGCGTTGGAGATTAAGCTATGATTTTGAGTTTCTGTGCTGACCGCGGCGGGGGGACGGATAGGCCATCGCTGTAGGCGATAGCGAGTCCACGTCCGCTAAAGTTCTACGCATGATCACATCCGACGCTGTTCCCATGGATACTTCCTATACTGGCCCCATGCCCGAATACGACAACGCGACGAAGCGGTACACCCCGACAAAGGCGTTTGTGGAGGGCATGATTCAGCTGTTCAAGGACGGCGGGAAACTTCCAAAGCGGATTTGTTGGGAAATCGTACTGGGTTGCAAGGAGGCGCTGGACCGGGAGAACAGTCTGGTAGAAGTCGAGATTGAGCAAGGTGTGAAGTGCGATATTGTTGGCGACACCCATGGTGTGAGTTGGAGGAATTAGGCGGCGTAAAAGATCTGAGCCAACTGACCTATCTGGATCCTTATCGTTCTAGCAATTCTATGATCTCTGCAATCTCTTGAACATGCTTACCCCGCCTTCGGAAACACATGCGATTCTATTCAACGGTGTGTGCACTCTACTCTTGGCCATTTCAGCAATCTAGTGCTAAGTGTCTGTACTTTGTTCTAGGCGATTTTGTCGACCGTGGCTCATGGTCCGTCGAAGTCGCGCTTACCTTATTCGCCTACAAATGGCTATACCCTACCCGTATTTTCCTGAATCGTGGAAACCACGAGACGAGCGGTGAGTTCGAGTTGCGGCGTGCCGTGGAGCAGGTACCGCAGCCGGTGCTGAGCGATACATGTCTCACGCAATAGATATGAACAAAGTTTACGGCTTTGAGGTGAGTTGTGTGGTGAGCGCATCATACATTCCTCTCTAACGATTGGTACGCCGCATCTTGCAGGGAGAATGCAAGGCCAAGCACGGAGAGTTGACATACAAGCTCTTTGCGGACGTTTTCACTGCTCGTGAGTAACTTTTCCTCATCCATCATTCCTGGCGCTCATCGTCTGTGTTTTCTCGGCCGCTGTCATTAGTACCCATGGCGACGCTATTAACGGCATCGCAGCCCCCATCAAACCTCAAATCGGAAGGCAGCAAACCCGCTATTCTCAGCCCATTGGGCAAGAAACGGTACTTTGTTGTCCATGGCGGTCTATTCAGCAAAGATGGAGTGACGCTGGACGATGTGAAGAACATTCAGCGGTATGGTAAACAGCCGGGGCAGGAGGGTTTGATGTGTGAGGTAGGTCCTGGTCCTACGGCCGGTTGAGGTTTCTTGCCAGGGTTCAACTGAGCTGATGGGATGGATGAATGTGCAGCTACTTTGGACGGATCCACAGGAAGCACCAGGTCGTGGACCATCGAAACGGGTAAGGACAATTGGGGTCTGCTTTGCATTCTGGCCGTTAATATTTGTGAATTTCACTGCGAACAGGGAGTGGGCGTAGGATTTGGCCCCGATGTAACTCGGCGATGGTGTGAAGCGAACAACGTAACTGCCGTCATCCGTTCACATGAAGTACGAGCGGAAGGATATGCGATTGAACACGGTAGGCTTGCGTTCTCATGCCATGAGTGTCCGGCTCATTCCACACGCCCGCACATGCTGACGAGATATTCGCATCATTGTAGACGGTTTGTGCATCACTACGTTTTCATGTCCCAATTATTGCGACTCGACGGGTAACAAGGCGGCCTATGTAAGCCTTGTATCGCTCAAACAACATCCTCTGCACCGCTAATTCGACGTTCTGTCTTCCTCCGTGCCTTCCTGCGACACTACAGGTTCGTATGCAGGACGACGGTCAGCTGTCGTACCACCAGTTTGACGCGGTACCTCACCCGCCTATCAAGCCCATGGCGTATAGCGGCGGGTTCGGGCTGGGCATGTAGCCGGAAGCATGGAAGATGGTGGGGAGGAGTGTGAACTGGGAGAGCTGAAGAGAGGGTATCAGAGGAGCAGCAATGGGTGTATCTCAGTTGCGAGTTTACGAGTATAAAATACGCATGACTTTACACCAGAACGTGCCAGAACTACCTCTAGGACTGATGCTCGATCCAGGGTATATTTACGCCGATCCACAGAGTGCACTCTGCCAGCTACAGTATCTTGCTTACAGCAGCTCTTACAGCTTTATGTCTTCCTAGTTATTCGTTTAGTCCACTAATTAGTACAACACTCCTCACGCACATGGCGCCGTTCTTCATGGCAATTGGAGCCCAGACTGGATTCTTGTGAGCGAGCGCTTTGACTGGACGGTTCTTTCGGTATCTAGACAGCTCATAAATATCCGGCGAACGGTTTTGCCAACGCTACGGCATCTCGGCGCGACCTTGGCAGCGATCTCGGTACTCGGAAATGAAAAAGCAATCCCGGCTCCGCGTGAAACTGTTTGCATGTCTCATTGCTAATTTCGCCGATCTGCTGTCCCGCTGCTGGAAATCTTGATAATTCTCCATACTTGTTGTATCGAGTGATACCTTCTAGTCTCGACTCCGCCCCGTCCTGGTCACAACCGAACCGCCGACGAGTGAGGTGTCAAGTAGGTAGCAGCTGGACGCAGGCTTGGTTGTCAAGGTAGCAAGAGATACGCAGCTGGATACGCAAGAGGCCGAGGATTCAGTCAGATTGGTTTGTGGACTTTTCGCGGGTTAAAAATGCAGCTCAATCAGCGAACTTACCGATACAACCCTTGCCTCAGCTAGCTGAAGAATTCGAGAGCTTCAACCCACAACAATAGAGCCTCAAGACGCGCAGTTACGGGATCAAGATGGATCTTCCACGTCAAAATCAACACAGAGGGAATATTCCAAGTGACGACCCGACCCTACCATTGGACCAGACATCCTCTCCAAGTGTCTCTCTCGAGGTTCCTTACGATGCCCGCCGCCCGCCTATGCTTCAGCGTAGCAACAGTCTCAACCTCGGATCTCTCGACAGATCGTTTGATCATTCAGAAGACAGAGATGAATCACTTGCTGAATGGCGCAATTTCTTGCTGAAGTACGCATCAGGTGCCTTTTCGCCGTCCGAGCAGCCAGCTCTTCCCGCAATAATACCTACCAGCGCCTTCACGAGCCCGATCCATGCGCACGATAATCAGCAAGCCGACTTTCCTCTTCACAATCATGGGATAATTAACTCTGCAGTTGGGGAGGAAACAGCGACACTATGTGTGCGCCCAAATGTGGCCGCTCGTAGTCGTCATGGGAGCATCGACACCTCCCGAGAAGACGCACCGCTTGATATGGGTACGGATTTCGATAAACCGGTGTACGATTCGATAGAAATTACAGCGGAGACCGCACGACGGGTTCGGCAGTTTTACAAACGGCATTCGTACCTACCCCCGCCGCGAGCTCCTTTGGAGATCTTGCGAGAGCAGATTATCCAAGAATACGATCTGTATTCGCCTCAACAGGTTCGGAGTATACAAGTTGCCACTGATCTGGTGCAAGCATATTTTGGCGGGGTGTGTACGTTTAGTCTGTTCCAAAATAATGTGCAGGTTCTCATGGCCTGTTCGGGACCGGCCGATGTACTGGAAGGGACTGGACTGTATCCCGGGAAGCGTCTGTTGCCAGAATCGTCGTTATGCGGGCATAGTGTACTCTTTCCGACGGGAGCTGGCCATATGTATATCCCGGACCTTTCACAGGACTGGCGATCCAAGGGCAATCCATACGCCGATGTCCTGCAAGGCGTAAAAACTTACATCGGCGCCGGTGTATCTCTCAATGTGGATCCGGCTTCAACCACCTCGGACCATGCCGTTTGTGTCGGTGTCATCAATTCTATGCATCTCGGTTCCGTTTTACCGCCTTTAACACCTGAACAGTCAAGAGTCATGAGTAGCGTAGCCAAATTCTTGACGGCGATCCTGCAGGCAACTTGGGAGGGGATGCACCGGACCCGTGATGCGCGATCAAGACGTGTCGTTTCGGATTTTCTCGACCATATCATGTTGCCAAAGTCTGCGAAATCCAACGTCATCTCACCTTCACAGCAGTTACGCTGGCGCTTGGAAAAACAGGGCAATGACGTTTCGGGGAAACGACAGAACAGCGATGAATCGAGGACAGGGTTGAACGCTGCATTCTCTCCTATCCCTTCGCCAAGTCTTCGTTCAACCCCAGGTGTTGAACAAGATGGAATTGTGCAGGTGGATCCCCTGGAGAGAGATGCAGCGATCATGGTAAAACAAATACGAAACGTGATGACGGAAGCCGAAACTGCAGCTGTCCTCGACTTGAGATCTTTACATGCCTTTGTGAGCACCTTTTCTTCCGGATCGTACCTTTTCGCAGATGCTGATACCTTCCGCGTTGATCAGAAAGACGCAAATGGGGATGCGAAATACGTCATGGATCCGGAGTCTGTTTGTTCACTCAATACGATAGCATGGGATGCGAGCTCGCCCAATCTTGAACGTCCCAATTTCTTCGGCGCTGATGCTAGGATTGCACTCATAAAGTCACTGTACGTGCAGCAGCATGACCCCGAGGTGGCGTTTGAACCGCAAAACAACAAGACATCGGGATTGGAGCCGTACCTTCCGAAGTCGACGCGCAGTCATCTCATCATACCCGTCACCGCCGGTGCGCAACCGTTATTCAGTATCATCGTCACCTCGTCCGAGAAGTTCTGGACTTTTAGAGCAGCGGATATCAGCTTTGTGCGAGTTATGGGTGTGATACTCCGCGCGCAGGTCCTGCAGAGTAGAGTCATCGAGGCGGATATGGCGAAAACGACGTTCCTCTCGTCCATCAGCCACGAGCTTCGGACGCCGATGCACGGCTTGATGTCTGGTCTACAGCTTTTTGAAGAAGCGATTGACGGTCAGGATCTTGAACAGGCCGCAAAACTGTTGCCCATCATCAAGAATAGCGGATATGCGCTGCAGCAGATATTGAATGACGTGCTGGATTTCGGACAGTTGGCGCACGGCAAAGCAGGGAGCCGAACGAGCGAGGTTGACCTAGCAGCAGTCGTAATCTCCGCGGTGAGAACGTGTATGCCGAGGTTTTTCAACTGGCAGGAAGGGCATGAACAGGACGTGGAAATCTCCATAGTCTACGAGGATCGCGACTGGAAAGCCAAGATTGATGAGTCGGGATTCCAAAGGTAGGACCATGCCTACTCTTTTCAAGGACTTTGGCCAACTGACGTCTGTTGATTGTAGGATACTGTTCAACGGTATTACCAATGCCATGAAAGTGACGAAATCGGGCAGCATCACGGTATTCCTTTCAAGTTCCCAAGCAGTGAACGGTATTTCGCTCAAGATTGTCGACACTGGCCCCGGTATCGACCCCAGCTTTGCCTCGAAGCTATTTCAGCCGTTCTCCAAAGCCAACTCGTTTAATCCCGGCGCGGGCCTCGGTCTGTATATCACCAAGGCACTGGTGGACCGTATGTCGGGCAACATCTCCCTTTATTCAACACCGGGGCAACCGGGATCGACGTTTGAAGTCAATCTGCCGGTTGCACTAGCGGCACCGTTCGACACCGCGGACATTGAGCACAAGGGGACACTGCGCGAAGTGATTGATATGGACGCGGAGAGGTATCCCCGGCGGAATCCCCGGTCTAGCACGCTTGATCCGACGAACGGCGGGGTCAAGCAATCCGCCGCCTCCGCCCTCAAGCCGCAGCAAGGTGTACCAGCCGCGATACCGCCGACAGCAGCTATCCACTCTGATACTCCAACGACTAACGGTGATCACACCTCGCATGGCCCCGCTTCGTCGTCCCTCTCACCGCTCCGCGTCGTGATTGCCGACGACAACGAGATCAGCCGCAAGATCCTGATGGCTCTGCTGCGCAAGATGTCGAAAACGATCAAGATTGAAACGACGCAAGCGGTGGACGGGCAAGACGCCGTTGCCGCGTTTACGAGGGTCCGGCCTCATCTGGTGTTGACGGACGTGAGCATGCCCATCATGTCCGGTATCGCTGCGGCGGCCGAGATGCGCAAGCTCGAGCGCGCCGAGCAAGGGCGCAGCAGTAGCACGACGTCAAAGTGCAAGATCTTTGCGATCACGGGGCTTGGGTCGTCTGATCCGCGGCTCAAGGCAGAAGCGTTGCGGGAGGATACGGTCGACGGGTGGTTGGTCAAGGGGAAAGACGATCTGGCGCGTGTCCGACAGATCGTGATGGATACGAATTCGGCGAGGCTGTTGGCGGCGGCTCGAGCGCCGGCTTGATCCGCCACCGTCGCCCGTACGTGCCGCAATATGGGAGTTGCGGTGGACGAGTCGTCACGCGTGCGTGCGCGCGCGCGCGCGAAAGGGGAGAGAACATAGGACGTGGTGGTCATGAAAGAATCCGGTGGCTGCGGAACAGCATCGGGATCATCATTGGGGACGGCCGGATCTTGTAATAGGGCAAAAGGGCAATAGAGGTCACATCACATAATCAGTTGTAGCATTGTATGTCGTCTAGACATCTACTGTATCCCAGATGTCAATGAGTGCGGAATCGATCAGGTTGCGCGCGTGCGAGCGTCGTCATATGCAAGGAGGGCGCGCGCCGCTATTCAATTCTCCATGGCGGCCGCGAGTACGACTTGTTAAAAGTGCTCCTGGAGCCATCCGGCGAGTCGAGTATCCAACCGTGTGTTCTTTCAACCATAATCAAGCGTGATGACTGGGACGCGGTCGGACTTGTTCGATCGGTGTAGAATTTGTTCAAAGTGGCGGGGAATGGGTAGAACGGAGTTGTCTCGCTGCGCCGTGGATGTCGAGGCAGTAACGGTCGGCAGTAACGGTCGGCAGGAAAGGTCGAGGAAGTAAAGTACATATCGAAGCGCGATGCCCACATGCAGGCCGGGGACGACCGACCCGCCGAGTCGTGAGGGATGCGCTCACTAGAACGATAAAAGCGAAAAGAGGCGATAGCTAGGGCGACTTTGTTTCATACTTGACTCCGGACGCGACATCCGCTTCGGCTGTCACGCCCAACCTGCCCAACTGTTCCTTTATCTGCGCGACCACGGCCTCGCGCTCGTTTGTCAAGGCGGCACGCTCCCTTTGGACCTTGTTGACCATCGCACCGTAGCGGTAGTCGGTTGCGAGGTCAAGGTCACCCGTGCGAGAGGCAATGGCGGTCCTCAGAGCTGCGAAGCTGGCGGCTTCCCATTCCCGTTCGAGTGATTGGCGGGCGAAGAAGGCGGTCTCGAAACGTTGGATGAGCGGGGCGAGCGTTGGGTCCTGGCACCGGGGCGCGGCGGGAGGAGGGAGCGGGGCATCTTTCCAACGCGGAGGAGGAGGAGCTTGGGTTAGGGTACCCTCGCGGGCGCGCGCGCGCGCGCGCGGATGGATCGTATTTCCTGGAGACAAAGGGGCATGCCGAGGCGCGGCGCGGCGGGACTCACCGATAGGGGTAGCTGTAGACGCGGCGATGACGGGCTTGTTGGCCTCTCGTACGTCCGGTTGCGGTACCGCCCCTGCCGCCGCAGTCTCCTCGGTCACCCATCGCGGCCGTTCATCCACCGCGTCCTGTCCTCCCTCCCGGCGGACGTCGTCCCCGTCCTCGGCCATGTTGCGGCGCATAGCGGCGGAGGGGGGCACCGTCGGGGCTGTGGCGGGTTTCGGCGGCATGCTGATGCGTGGGAAAGGGGGCGGTGGCGGTGGCGGGGGCGGTGGCGGTGGGGAGATGATGACAGGCCGGGAGGGACGTTTCATGTCGGCGCGCCGAGGAGCGGCGTTTCATGTTGGCGCGTGCATCACGCGAGGCCGTCCGGTGGAGGATCTGCAAGGACGTGGGATCTGCCAGCACCGCTGCGGTCTTGGCCATGTTCTCTAGCTGGCAGATGCTAGCCCTGGCGATCGCTGCGATCGAGGTGGAGGCGCGCCCAGACCGCAGAAGCGCACGGGGCATAGACTTGTTGTGGGCATGCTCGCTGGCATGCTTCCCTGCCGCCCCTGCCCGCCCAAAGGACCCCAAAGGACCCACCCAAAGGACCCCACCCGCGGCCATGTTCTCCGCCGCGCCAATGTTTGCGAGCGCCAAGCTGGCCGCGAGCCGGAACCACCACGACCCGGACTTGCAGGCCGTCGTCCTGTGCGGGTATGGAGAATCGTGAGTCTGCCGGCGACATTCCCGCCGTGGGCCGGCCACTGACCCCCCGCCACCAGCCTGTATCCGCTCACCCAGGGGGAAAACGCCACGCCCAAGGCACTGCTGCCGATCGGGGACGAGGTCATGATCGATCGCGTGCTGGCGTGGGTCGAGGAAAGCGGCATCGTCGGTAAGCTGCCAGCCATGCCGCCACGCCCCGCCCCGCCCCGCGACCGTGCTGACGCCGCCCCACCCCCCAGACGTCCTCCTGCTCTGCCCCCCGGGCCAGATGGTCGCAATCACCAACCACCTCCGCGCAGCATGGCCCCCGGCCTCGGACGACCCGTCCGCGAAAAAGCCCGCCAACAACTCCAACGCAGCGCCTGCCGCCGCGAGGGCACAACCGCGCACCGACGGCGGCGCGGGGCACAGACGGAGGAGGAACTCGGGGGATACGTCTCGCCTCCGGATCGAGGTGCATGGGTTGGACGAAAGGGAGACGATGGAGACCCTGCTCCCGTCTGAAGGGGAGAACAATGTCTCCGACGCTGCCGCCGCCGCTGGAGGAGGAGCCGCGATGGAGAGCGACAATGATTCCTCGGACGCGGACGAGGCGTATATCGCTGTAGGCGGCGCCGCCGCGGAGACTGCAGGCACTGCGAGGATCCTCCGACGCTGGCGGGACTGGATACGATCCGATTTCGTAGTCTTGCCGTGTGATATCACGCCTCCGCCGTCCCTCCCGCTGACAAAACTGTTGAATCGGCATCGCAATCAGAGTGGGAGTCTTGTGACGAGTTTGTGGTATGAAAAGACCGAGGTGGAGCTCAAGGACCCTGATGGTACGCTCGGGCCGCGCGGGGCTGGACGTGGCGTGACTGACCGCTCGTACTGACCGCTCGGGTGCGCAGCTCCCGAGTCGATACTCGTAGGGTACGACAAGAAATCACAGGAGCTTTTGATGATTCAGCCACTCGAAGAGCTGGACGACGATCTAGAGCTAAGAATGAGCTTGCTCCATCGGTAAGCCCGACCTACCACTCGCCAGCGTCGTGCGATCCGGGACTAACGTATCACGCGCGCGCGCACGCGCAGAGCACCGACACTATCCCTCACCACGAGCCTCATGGACGCCCATGTCTACGTCTTCCGGCGCGCGGTGTTGGACTTGATGATGACCAAGGACCCTCGGGATTTGGAAAGCATCAAGGAGAACCTCGTCCCATGGCTCGTCAAGGGAGGCTGGCAGGACGGCGTGCGTGAGAAATGGCGGCACAGTAGGTCCCACGCCTTGGGGGCGGCGAATCCGGTAACTGAAACCCAATGTGCGCTTCTCGTCCCCCCCCCCTCCCCCGGCAGTCCTCAACCATAACCAGGACCCCTTGGCGGCCGCCTTGGCGAAATCAACAGTCGCAAGCCTCTCCGTGGACGTGTGCCCCGGTGCTGATATGCGACAAGCCGTGGAATCTACCAACCCCACGAGCCCCTCGAGTCCGGCAAAGACCGCGGGGCAAACGCTCGTCGACTTCAAGTACGGCCTGCATGGTCGTCGTGGTGGTGCGCGGCACGACAGCGGCGATGGCGTCCGGCTCCACGTCAACAACAACAACAACGACTACAACAAGCGGAAGAGCTATCACCGCCCGGCGCCGGGGGATGAGCTTCGTTGTGGGATGATCGTGTATGAGCGACCTGTTCCGGAACCCTTGGCGGCTCTACCTGCCGCCGCCGCCGCCGCGCAGAATCAAAAAGGAAGGAACCAGCAGCCGGCGGCGGCGGCGGCGGACAAGGACAAGGACGTCGAGGTTCCGTTGATGCGCGGGAACACTGTCGCGGGGTACTGGGAGCTGAACCGCCAGGTAAGCTCACTTGCGTTGCGCGCGCGCGCGAGGAATCCCCCGGGTCGCCTTTGTTCTGACTCTTGGCGCGTGGTAACCACGTGTTTAGTTCCTTCGAGCAATGCCGCCGAACCTCGCAAACCTACCAGTCCGTGCGGCACCCGGCGGCGGCCCGTCGTCCAACCTGGCCGCGTCGTCATCATCGTCATCGTCGTCTGCTGCCCCTGCTGCGGCGCCGAGTGTCGACGGCGGCAAGCCAACGCCGCCGACGACGACGACGACGAGTGACAGCAACGTCGATCCAAAGGCACAGGTCTCGGCCGATACCTTACTCGCGCCTTCTACCCGTGTCGGGGAACGGACGAGTATCAAGAAGTGTATCATCGGTCGGCATTGCGTGTTGGGCAAGAATGTGAAATTGACAAACTGCGTAGTATGGGACTATGTGGTGATTGCCGACGGGTGAGTCTTGCGCAGCGCCAACGGGTGGGGAATGTGCTGATCGGGCTTGTTCTTTCGTGCCTGTGTGTATGTGTATGTGTGTGTGTGTGTGTGTGTGTGCAGGGCCAAGATCGAGAACACGATACTGTGCAACAACGTCCGGGTCGGGGAAAAGGCACAGATCAAGGACTGCGAGCTAGGAGCCGAGTTCGAGGTGGAAGCCGGGGCCGATCTGAAGGGGGAGAGACTGACGGCTGGGGAGGAAGCGTAGTGCGCGACCGCAGCAGGCCGAGGATTGTATAGCCTTGCGGTATGATCAGGATAGATGTGTTCTCCACTGCGACTACCGAACTCACACGGCCGGATTAGCTCGTTGGATTTGTAGGGTTGGGGTTGACAATTTTACGTGATTTACCGAATTTACAGTTTATCATGGTAAAAAGCGAAGAATTTAATCTCATCTTTACAGTAACGTTTTTTCTCAAGCGGGGTGGCCCGCGTTTCCACGGCCCAGAGCGCGAGTTTTGGTCGCTATTGTCTGAAACGGTGAGAGCTCTTTGGTACTGCTGCCGCTGACTGCGCGAACGACACCGCAACTCCGCCAAGCTTGAAGACGGTGAGGTGGACCCTGCTTCCGAGCCTGAATGGCTGGCTCAATTGGAGGAACAAAGGACGTACTAGCTCGCCTTGTCGCCCTGTTGTGATTGATGTCGGAATGTCACTTGTGTGGTTTCCCTTACAATGATGATCTCTCGCTTGTTCTCTGAGATTCCAGATTCTTTACAGAAGTAAAAGTGAAGAAGACGCGAGAATTACCGCCGATAATTACACCTACCGAGGTATCAAACGTCCTTTACACTTTTCGCCCATCTCTGGTCCTCTGTCAATCGCCGGGCGGCAACCTGAAACAGCTCATGAAACGGAGTCGCCGGATACTGGCTCGCCATATTCACAGTAACTATGGACGCCA
>JABRPJ010000132.1:0-32218 GCA_013461525.1 Naganishia randhawae
GCCCGAGATCGAAACGATCGCCATCACCATCACTTTCGGCAACACGCATGCCCCGATCGCGTACAACAACCTGCTCAAGATCTACGCCTCGCTCGCGCGCGAGGTGATGCACGATGCCGCCAGCTTGGCCCGCTTCCCCGGGCTCGGAGGCGGGAAGACGGTGTTGGCGCTCGGTGCTGATGGCCCTGTCGATGGGGAAAAAGCCGTGGCGGCGTACTTTGTGAGTCCCCCTCCCTCCCTCCCCCCGTCTCTCTCCCCCTCCCGCCACCAAGGCTGAAGGTGTGCTGGGAAACCTCGCCTCGCGCGGCAGCACGGCACAGACGGACTGTCCAACATCTCCGAGACGCATCCGCATTTCGATCCCCCGCAGCTCCAGGAGCAAGACGTGCACGAACACTTGGACTTGTCCCGCAAACATGCGAGTGAGGTCATTCTGGAGCAGTTGAGGAAATATGAGCCCGGGAGCGTGACCATTGTCGCGTTGGGTCCTTGTAAGTAATCTCGCTCTCGCGGAATTGGCGCCCGTGGCACCCGTTCCGGAATCCAAGCACCGTGCGCGCGCGCGCGCATCTTACGCATCCTCTCCCGTGTGTACTCCTAGTGAGCAACCTCGCCCTCGCCCTCGCCGCGGACCCGGAAACGTTCTCCCGCGTAGGCAAAGTAGTATGGATGGGCGGAGCCCTCGATGTTCCCGGTAACACTTCCCCGACCGCGGAATTCAACTGTTTTGCGGACCCGTACGCCGCGCACCAGGTGCTGGAGGGCGTCAAGAAGGGATTGTTCCGCATGGTGATGGCGCCATTGGATATCACTACGCCGCACACAATCCACTTTGACCAGCTTATTCATACCGTCGAGGACGTAGATGCCGCCGCTTCGACAAGCGGAAAGAGGAAGGGGAACGGACGGTTGACCCCCTTGCGGGAGTTTACGTCGGCCATGCTCGTACGCGTTCGTGGTCTCATGCAGAGCTTTGGACTGCCCGACGAGATGGAGATGCACGATCCCGTCGCTGTGTGGTACGCGATTGAGAATGCACAGCAGCAGGACCCAGCGGCAGCAGCGGAGAACGGGTGGAAGACGGTGCCGCGTGTGTTTGCAATCGAGCGGACGGGAGAATTGACACGGGGGATGTGTGTCGTTGATCGTCGGTACGTTTTCGCTTTCCTTTTCCCGGGTGTTGTCGCGCGCTTCCTCGTTTACCTATCATCCCCCCTCCCCCCAGAGGAACCGACGAAGAAGACGCACTACGTACCAAGAGCGCGATCTCTTCCGGCAAGAACGGGGACCACAGCACGACGGCCAAGGTGCGTACCGGCGCGCCCGAGGTCATCGTCGGTACGCCAGGGAAGAAATCTCTCGAGACAATGTTGCTTGGACGGGTGTTTGGTGCATAGGCACGGTGAGGTGCGTGGTCGGCTGTATAGGTGTTAGGGCAGGTTGAGGCCTGAAGGGCCATGAGTAGATCAATCAATGTCCGTGATGAGGGAAACCAATTTCGGAATGGTATCGAGGACTGGTCGACGTCTGGGTCATCCCTACAGGCGAACAGGCAGCTGCATTTCTCTGCTTTACTTTTGGACGAACCTCCTTGAAAGATACTAGAACAAAATGAATGTGATGCGCGTCCGGCGCCAGAGACGGCTACAACCTGACGAGCGCGATGTCTCCCTATTAGACCAGCTTCATGACCACATCCTTGACTTCGCTCTCCAGCACGGCGGCACTGACCTGCCCGCTAATCCACTTGTCCGCCTGCGAGTCGTATTCCCATCCGGCTTGACGTGAGCGCGAGAGCATGAGCGACCACCACGGGAACAACAAGTCCCGGCAGATGAGCTTGAACCACGGAGTGAACGAGTTGACTGGGGGTATTGATGTAACAGCTTAGTTTTGCGCACGCGATGACCGGGGAGGGAAGGAAAGGCAAGAAGAGACCGTGCACTTACCGGAATCATCAAACATGGCTCGTAGCTCCTGCTCATTCACGTACGTCGCGTCCGAGACTTCGTTCGGGTTCAAGTCGAGCGTGACGTCCTTTGTCGCAAACAAGATATAATCAATCTCGTGTTCGCCCCATACGCCCTCGTCACCTGTCTGCTCGTCCACCTCACACGGCGCCAAGTAGTGGATTCGGGTGAGGTAGGTGAAATCCTCGGGTTGCAGCTCGGAGGGCTTTGTTCCCAGCTCGTGAGGCAGTTTGCGGCAGGCGGCCCGACGAACGCCCATTTGTCCGCGTTCTTCACGTTCCCCGACGGTAGAAAGCGGGTGGGAACAGCACGTGTTGGTCCACATGTTGGGGAAGGTTATTTTTTCCGCTGCACGTTTTTGTAAGAGCAGTCTGCCGTCGGTTGGGCGGAAGAGGAAGACGCTGAACGCGCGATGGAGGAGCGCTTCGGGACCACGGATGTTGGCCATCAAGTGGCATGTTTTCTTGCTTCCCTCGCCGTACGCTTCGTCGGAGGGGGTGACGAGGATACATCGTTCTTCCATCAGCCGAACTTGTTCCTCGTCGTACGTGTCGAGGGAGATGGTGGCGCGCGACGACGGAGTGGCAGCGGTCGTCGTGGCGTCCTGGGTTGCCGTCAAAGTGCCGTTGAGCGGGGGGAGCGAGGGTTCTTGAATGAGGGACGAGTCGACGGACGACATGGTGGCGGCCATGGCTGGGACGTGGGGCGAGAGCGCAAGATGGGATAGCGAGGCGGGGCCATGCACCATGTTGTGTAGATTTATCGTTCGACCATTATTATCCCCGGGGCCAGGGAGGGGGAAATAGCGTGTCTTGTTCCGAGGGGGAAATAGCAAGCGGGGATGGAAAATATTTTGAGAAACTCGAGTTCAGTTGCGCCGTTTGTTCTTGAGCGACCTGCCTGTGGTGTTTATTTCTCGTTATCGTCCAAGCTATGCCGTCCGCCACCACTACCCATAGACGCAAGGGGAAGGGAAAGGCCACGCACGAGGAGCCGGCGTCCCCCATCTTGCCCCTCGGAAAACAACTAGCACACACCGGTAAGCCAACGGAGACTGGTCCCTTGTCGCACGGCCACACAGGCTTCCTTCCATCACTCTTGCTGAATCTCTGATCCCTTGCTTGCCGTGCCATCAATTCAGATAAAAAAGTGCGCGATGCAGCGATCAGCAATCTGACGGCGTTCTTGTCCAACGGCGGGATCACGAAGCTCTCTGCGCCGCTTGAAGATGCCCATGGAATCATGGCGGGGGTCGGGTCGACGAACGGGAAAGGTTCTGCAGACACGGAAGAGGAAGCAGGGATGCGACGTGGGCAGCTGCCACCTGTCGAGATGAGACGGCTCTGGAAAGGGTTATTCTACTGTCCGTATCCCCCTTTCACATTCTTGGGCGCTCAAACCCACCTCGCTCATGGTTAACCCGCACGACGCAAACAGGCTTTTGGATGTCTGACAAACCACTCGTCCAGCAAAGGCTAGCATCCGACCTCTCAGAGATCATCCTACAGATTAACCCGCAGCACGAGTCGAACGAGTCGGAGCAAGGCGACGAGTTGGCGAGGGATATGGCGGCGTTGGATTTCGTTCAGGGGTTCTGGGAGACGATTATCCGTGAATGGGTCGGGATCGATCGGTTCAGGTGGGTTTTCTCTCCGGGACAGATGTAGCGTTTGACTGACGAGACTGCAAATGCGGGACTATACGTGCGCAGGATGGACAAGTACTACATGCTCCTCCGACGGTGGATCAATGCGTCGTTCAGACTATTAGCGCGGGGCGGATGGAACCTGGTGCTTGTGCAGCGGTACTGTGCGATCATGGTGGACCCGTTGACGGGGCCGTTGACGTACGAGAACCCACGGACACCGGTTTCCCTCGCGTGGCATCTGGCGGATATATGGGTCGACGAATTGAACAAGGTGTTGGGTGATGAAGAAATTGTACGCCCCCGCCCCCTGCTCGTGGTACTTTGAACGAGCTCGGATACTAATGACCTAACATCCGTGTAGACACCCGCACCAGTGCCGACGCTCCTTCAGCCATTCACCCAACTGCTGACGCGAACGAACAACGCACAGACGCCCACGCGGCTCTTCTCGTCCGTGTACGAGCCCATCCTGCGTGCCGCGCTGCCGGAATCGGATCCACAAGCTTCCAAGGAACGGTCCGCCAAGCGACGCAAGACGACGACGGCGGCGGCGTCTGCGCTCGAGGAGAAACGCGGTGCCATTGCGAATATCCTGGCACGTAGTACGAGCGGCGCGGATGAGGAGCGGCTGGGGAGGGAGGTGTTGCGGCTGATGATGGTCGAGGCTAGTTTGCCGGACGAAAGGGGGGTCAAGGATGTCAACCGGAGAAAGGTGTATGCGTTTGTCAAGGAGTGGGGAGGGGTGGAGGTGGAGGACGAGGAGGACGACGCGTAGTGGCCGTGAATTGGGCCGTTATTGGGTTGTTATGGCCCGTTATTAGGCCGTTATTGGATGCTATTACTTGTAGACGGCACAGACAGCTCCGCAGATCCGCCGATCGCCGGCGGCCCCTGCTGGTGCGCCCGGCCCACGCTGATCCAGATGACGCGCGGGGATGACGACATGCGATGGGATCGCCGCGGTATAAAGCAGGCGGATAGGAGGTGTCCCTTCTCTCCTTGCCCTTCCTTCCATACACATACACACACACAATGTTCGCCACCGTCTTCTCCCGCTCCTCGCCCGTCCTGCGCCGCACCGCCCCCGTTTCCGTACGCGGGCTCAGCAGCACCGGGACCCTCCGTTCGTCCCTCGGGTACGGCGATCCGCCCGACGACAAGGACGGGGCGACCGGTGCCGCTCCTGCGCCTGCCGACGCGCAGAAGAGCGCACAGAACGCGAGTCATCAGGAATCAGGTGGATCTGGCTCTTCCTCTTCCGGAGGGAACAGCGGTGCCCCGGCAAAAGGTACGGCCTCGACTGCCCGTTCCTCCGGCGAAGCCGTCTCCCAAGCGCCTTCAGGGGGGAAAGTGAGCACCCAGGGAACGCAACATGGTGCGCAGGGCAACGGGCCGGACCCGCAGGCGCAACACCACATGGGCACCCAAGGGGGTGGGGAGGGCAAGCCGCCTAGTTTGCAGGAGACGAAGAAGGTCGGGGAGAAGCCAAAGCCTGCTTGAGCGCGCGTGTGCGGGTGAATGGATGACCGAATAACGCAAGGAATGGTGAGTGGTTGCGCTTCCCATTGCATGAGGACGTGACGCTGACGTCTCCTGGTTCTTGCTCAGATGAACACCACACTGTCGATGCGGAATCTGGCAAGGAAACATTTATCGCGAAGAAAGTCATAAAGAAACCGTTGTATTGTATCAGCTGAAAATGAAACATCATTGAAATCGTAGCTACACATCGTTACACGGGGCTCGTAAAACGTCATGATTTCACACAAAAGAATCGTTCAAATAGCACATCTCCCGTTGCCCATCTAGCACACTCCCAGGACGGGACGCCATTAGCCGGATCCGCGCAATGGCAACGTATTCACGGCCAACAACGCCGGATCATGAGCCCCTCCGCTACCGCCGCCGCCGTCGGAAGTCGCGATCGAGGGCGCCAAGGAATACGCTCGGCCTTTTTCCTTGAGATGGAGGTCCGAGGCGGACCTGTACAGGGCTTCTTTCGCAACGTCTTGCCCGTAACGTTTTGCGATTTGCCTGCGGAAGAGTTGGGGAATTCATCAGCAGAACGTTCCCACACCGCTTAAGACGGAACAGCGTGCCTACCCGACATATTCATCCATAATGACCGCCATGCTATCCGCATCCAACCGGTACCGCTTCGGCATGAGTCCCTTCCCGAACCGATACGTGACATGGTTCGCACACAGCAGCGCGCACAGGATGATGCCCAGATGAACGGGGACGATGGCGAAGCTCGCAATGTACCAGTTCTTCAACACGCCTCTTTCGAATTTCAGGTAGCGCGCTTTGCACCCGGGGAGGATGGAACGGGCGTAGCACGTGTTGCTGGCGGTGGCTTCCACAAACGGGGAAAAGTAGCCACAGCAATCGAGCTGATTCTGCACCCTCAGTCTGCCCGCAAGCCCGAGCGTTTGAGACCACTGCGCGTTGATCTTGCCCTCCAGGTTGAACGTGTGTTGCTTGTACGTCATGTACCCGGGCGTGACGATCAGCGCGAAACAGAACCACAGGAGTAGGTTGTAGACCGCGAGAAAGGCCCGGTTGTTTAGGATTATTCCGGCGAATCCGATTAGCGAGGTGAAGAGGCACAGGGCGCCTGCGGTGGTCGATACTGGAAGGGAGCGGGGTGGCGTTAGTCGGGAGCGGGGAAGGTTGGGGGGGGGGGAGGCACGACCTACTGATCAGTTCCGTGCGGTTACCGACGCGGATCACGTCCGACCGATAGAATACGTCAAACCAGACGAGGAGGGCGACGATCAGGATGGCGACGGCGTACACGAGCAGCTGCGCGAAGGGAGGAGGGCATTCAGCACGTCCAGCGATCGATCAATCGAGTACAGCGAAAGCGTCGGTCGGACGTACCAGCAGATTCGCGAAAAAGATGCACCACTTGAACCGGTTCCACACGAGCCTTGGTTTCCCGGCACCGGAGGCATTCTTACTGTTGCCGCCGCTGTGGGATTTGAAGGTGGTGGTAGGTTCCGTTGCACCTGTTTGGCCTTGCTCCTGAGCGAAGCGGACTTCCTGCGCAGAGGGCGGCACTAGGCGGTGTCTCAGCCCTTGCGTGCCCGCCGTCGCCGGTGTTGCCGCAGTGGTGGAGCCAATCAACTCGTCCCCTTCTTCCTCCTCCCCGCCCATCCGCCCGGCATCCGACGCGAACGCCCCGCGCCCGCCGCCACGGGGGACGGTCTTGTGCGCGAGCTGCGGAACGAGAGCCGATGTGATCTTTGATGGGAGGAGGCGAGAGATTCTGTTCCCCGTTAACCCCAGTGCGGGAGAGGATGATCGGCCGCCGCCGCCGCGCCGGGAGATACCGGTGGAAGCAGCGGAATCATCCTTGTCGAGCATCGGTTCATCGGCCAGGCTCGTGCGGGAGAAGAAAGACCCCCGACGGTGCGCGTACTGCCCCGGTTCGTGCAGTTGCGTGTATTTGGAGGGAAGGTAGTTGATGCTGAGTGAGACGGCGTTGGCATTGGCACTCGGGGTGCCGAGATCGCTCCCGACGGAGGAGGAGGCGGAGAATGGTCGTCCCCCGTCGTCGGTACCAGCAGCCATCGACGAGCGGCGTGATCCGGCCGGCGAGCCGCCGCCGCTGCTGGTTGAGCCTGCGCCGCCGCCGCCATGGGCAAACGGCAGTGTCGGCGGCACGAGCGGGGCGAGGTCCGGGTTGTGCATGGTTGCTGGTGGGCGGGAGGAGAGGAGAGGGTGCCTGGAGGAAAACACGGTGATGACTGCGAGGAATCGCCTCTCCGGCGGCCGGAAGGTGCGCCCGCGCGGTGTTCCATGATAAACTGTAAATCTGGTAAATAACGTAAAATGGTAAGCCAAGCCTGGTTATAACCGCGCGCGAGGATCTACTCTTGTCTCCCCTGCCAGCAGCCCACCACCGCCGCCATGGACGACTACAGCACAAACTCAGAGTCCGACTATGCAAACAGCTGGATCACATGGTTCCTCTCCACAAAGGGAAACGAGTACTTTGTCGAGATCGACGATGACTACCTCATGGATCGCTTCAACTTGACCGGCCTCAACGGCGAGCTCGTCAAGGACTATTCAAAGGCGCTCGACATGATTCTCGACAACTTGGAGGGCGAGGAGAGCATGGACGACGAGGAGCGCGAGTCGCTCGATACTTCGGCCCGGTTCTTGTATGGGTTGATTCATGCGCGGTTTATCGTCACCAGTCGCGGGTTGGCAAAGATGGTGAGTGTGACGTCTGACGAGCGATGTCCGACGAGCGAGCCGTGCGAGGCGGGGCGGGGCGAGAGAGAAGGGTGGAGCGCCCAGCGTAGCGAGGAAACTACCCCGAGGGCAGGCGGAAACTCTTCGAGCGAGACGAGACTGCGCCACAGCCATAAGCCTGAAGGGCTCTCTTCCGAGGGCGGTGTAGACCGCCCGAGACTTCCTGTCCGCTCTGCAGGTACAAGCCCGTCCGCCTCCCCCAAGGACGTTGTAGGACGACCGGGTGTCGGTGTTTGCGTCGCAGGCTACGGGTCATAGGCCGAGACTCAGTGTTTTCCGAGGACGGGCAGGACCGGTTGCTTCTCTCGAGCTCGCAGGTGCGAACATAGTACGGGAGGGAGTGACGGCCGATGCCTCTCCTACGAGGACGGCGCACGCTAGCCGAGCCCACTACCTCTTTGGATGTTTCCAGAACACGTCCTCAAAGGACGTTGGCGATGCAACCTACAGGTCAAGGGTACGCCCTGTGACACGCGACGCATGTACATCCCGTCCCTCCTCACTCTCGACGCCAGTCTACGCCAGTCCCCTCTTTTCCCTTGTCCTCACTAACCTGCCCCTCCCTTCACAGCTCGAGAAATACCGGCGCGCAGACTTTGGCCGTTGCCCGCGAGTGTACTGCTACGCACAATCCCTCCTCCCAGTGGGACTGAGCGACACTCCCTATACAAAGGCGGTCAAGCTCTACTGTCCACGATGCGAGGACGTCTACTCCCCGAAAAGCAACCGTCATGGCTCGATCGACGGCGCGTACTTTGGCACCACGTTCCCGCACATGTTGTTCATGGTGTACCCGCAGATGATCCCGGGGAAAGCGCCGCCCCCGCAGATTACGGGACAGGTTGGGGGCGCGAGTAGTGGAAATATGCCGTCGGGCGGGCAAGTGCACACGCCGTCCTCCTTGACTGGCGGCGGCGGCGCGGGGAGCATGTATTCCCAACCACCTTTGGCTGGGACAACGGAGACCGCCACCCTTCAACCCTCGCCTACCACCGTCTCAAACCCTGGCTCCAACACGGCTATCCAGAACACCAACGCTTCTCCGGCCCCTGCTTCAGGGCAAATTATCGGAGGCACGCTGAGCACCGCCACGGCCGCCATGAAGGCGGAAATCTACGATCCCAAGTTGTTTGGATTCAGGGTGAATGAGATGGCAAAGCTGAAGCGATGGAGGGAGGTGCAGAGGGATCGGTGAGTCTCGCGGCGTCGGATGCTCGGAGGGCCGAGTCGAGTTGGGTGATGGCGTGGCACGTGGAAGACGGGACAGCTACGCGGCAGGGCAAGCGTGGTGTATTAGGTGGAAATCAATCAGCCATGGGTCATCTCCCGCCTCCCACTTCCGCTGCACCCGTCTACCTTCCCACACGCCTTGCCTATCGTCAAACGTCGAGACACACAACGGCTGACATGTATCGTTCCCCTTGTTTAGACAAGTTAAACGCCTCGAGGCGCTCGAACGGGAGGAGACTGTCATCTGAGGGACGCCAAGGAATGGGGCTGCGTAGCTGCCCCATTGAAACGGAATTGCGGATTGCGGGATGTGGGATGCGGTATGTAGGATGTGGGTCGTATGTTGTAAATTATCTATTTTTCACAGCACGCGTGGGGTTGTACGTGTGCTGGATGCATATGTACATGCTTTGATCGCAAGTTGAGGGATGGGATCGCAAGCGGTCAGGATCGTTGCTTCCGAAAATGCTCCTTCAGGGAGTTCCAGCCGCCATACTTGCTCTGCATCACTCTCTCCCTCCTGGATCCGTCATCTCCTCAGCAGTGACGACTTCATCTCTGCCACTATCGCCCATCCGATACATCTTCCGACCCTTTATCGCACACACGGTAGGATGTCATACCACGCACTCGTTGTTGTGTCACTCTGGAGACCTGCACGATGGATGAGAAGAAGTTGCTGAGCTTTGGGAGACGATAGGTGTGAGGTTTATGTGTAGACGATGCCCCCTCAAATGATACATGCGTCGTAGTTCTTCGCTCAGCTCGCCAATGCGTTATTGTTTTTATGTCCATATTATCTGATTCTCACGTTGACTCCTGGACCTTGACCTTCTATCCTCAATGACTGATCTACGCAAGGCCAGGTTCAAGTCGTTTTCCGAGCCGTAGCAGCTAAAGATATTGTATGAAGCGGGAAAAGAAGAGACGGCCCTCATCCTGAATCCCGCACTGACAGACATCCCACCATCTAGCTGAACCATTACTTGAATCAGTACTTGCTTCGTCAAGGTGTACGCCACGCGAGCGAGCATCAGGGTGGGAGGCTCGCACTGAGAAGAGACAAACGCAGGCAACGAATGTCACCTTGCGCGTTTCAGCTTGAGACAAGCCTTTGTTCCTTTGACCCCCGATCGGTGATGGGTCGCTCATACCTTAGGTGATACGTCTAGGCTGACGACATCCAAAGTCAATATACAGGAGTAGAGTTGGCTGGAGAGACCATCGCAACCGACATGAACACGACACAACATTAGCCCAGGTCAGTTTGAGCGCGACGTGTCACTCGACTACCTCTTCTTCGAGTCATCATCCTGAGTTCGATTGGTTCCCCCGTTGGCATCAGTAGCTCGCAATGTCACCGTCCAGCGAATCTCAAGTGAGGAGATCTCATCTTGAAACGCTGAAGGTTGCAGAGTTAAAGGCGCTCTGCAAAGAGGTAAGCTCGACCTGATTTCATTGCTGCAGTCTTATGTTCCTTGCACTTTCTATGGCACGGGTTTTCTCACGGGTTGAGCCTGACCTGACGCTATTCTGATACCTTTCATGCGATACAGTCCAAATTGATAGGCTATTCAAAGTTGAAAAGGGCTGATCTGATAGACAGGCTGTGTCAAGCAACGAATGCCGACGCGAGCGTTTCTCCCGCATCGATTCAACTCTCAAGCGGGATCGCACAACATGGTCAAGGCCCGACTTACCCCATCTATACCGCCGTATGCCGCTCCATAGCACAAGGTACTCCAGCTCTAGAATCTACGCCATCCACGGTGGAAAGCACAACTCTGGCCATTCCTATCGGGCCTCGGACCCCCGGCTTGTTGGTGTCTTGCAATGACGCTGCTACCCACCCCTATCGAGCTTTAGCGATCAGCCCTACGCTGTCCTCATCATGCGGCACAGCTTTATATTCCCAGCCTACTGCGCTCGGGACCCAGGCGTCAACAGACCATTCTTTTAATCTTCCAATGACAGTAGAAATCTCAGCTGAGAAACAATGGGAACATTCCAACGCTGCGGCTGTTTCATTGAAGGATGTGGTGAGAAGGCAACGAGAACTGAAAAGAAAAGCCGAAGAAACGGGCGTGTCAACAACGAGCGCTTCGCAGAAAGGAAAGAAAAAGGTCGGTTCTCGTTCGATCCCTATGCTCTCGAAGGGGACTAGTCTGATGTATTTGAGTTGTGGCATTCCTATCTTCTGCAGGAGACATGTGGCCGTCCATCGTCCGGAAACGATTCGAAAGCGGCGGCGGCGGCAGCAGCAGCAGTAGCAGCAGCGACTGGAAATGCGCTACAGCTACGCAGCCTGACCCACACTACCCTCCTCAGCAACACTCCACGAGCGACAAATGGAACGTTTCGGGAGACTGAGTCTAGCCTTCAAACACAGTTTCAACCAGACCCTGAGGGAAGTGTGTTTCTGACTCACGCAGCATCCCCCCAATGGGCCTCACAATCCGTATCGCTGGATTCACGAGCTTCCATCACGTCGCACTCTCTCCCATCCGCTGGCTCATCACGTATTGACGGATATGCTGCTTTCTCGAATCACGCTGGACTGACCTCGTCATTTTCTGAATCGCAGACTGGGAAAGGGCCTTCAACGACAACATCAAACGCCAAGGCTCCAGACTCCATTGTTTCCAGAAAGACCTTGCTATCTTATGACGCTAATGCGAAGAAATTGCCCCCTGACCATGACCACAAATCAAGGAAAAGACCCCCTGTAGGCGCAATCAAAACGGTAAGGCGAAGGATTTCGCAGACGACTCCTGTTCAAAAGTCGATACTTCCAAGAGATAATGAGGTTTTTAGTTCTACGGCCACCCCAACGACCTCCTCCAGGCTAGCTTTAAATACGCTAGGAACGGTGCCTCTTTCTACATCAAAGCACATCAAGATCAACATTCATAAGAAGATGGATGGTAACAAAAACAGAATCCTTCCGAAATTCGTTGCTCCAACTCCTATTCGAGGTCCTACCATGGCCAGTGGCAGCGGTCCCAAACCTATTCGACCTTCGCTTTCTGAAGAAGAACCATTACTTTTCGGACACAAGCATGCTTCCAATGCGAACATCAACGGTGACTCGGCTAATCGCAAGAGTTTTACAGCTCGGATTCAAAAATCGTGGCTTTACAGATTCTACCATGAACTTGCAACAGCCCGATCTCTCGCGATGATGGTTCAAGGAGCGAGCACTGCCGACGGGAGTAGATCTCCTGTCGGTCTCCCTGGAATGTCGCCCGAATTCGTTTGGTCAGCTACTACGACGTCCCAAGAACTCAACGTTGTAACTGTGTTTGTGATCGCTCGTATCCACACGCTAATTCAGGCAGATGACTGGATTGGCTTGTCCAAGGAGGAAGAAGTTGTTTCGGTCGCGAAAATTGGCGGAGGTATCTGGGAAATTCACACAAAGTTGCAAGTACAGGGAGCGGCGAGAAGCCCTGGTGGTTCAGTCTCTTTCAAGACCCGCAAATATAAATACACGACCATAGGGGAAACAGGCGAAGTGATCGCAAGAATTGACAAAGACGCTCGTCCGCTTCGTGCAGATTGGAAGTCATATATGGCTCTTGTCCCGCATGACGCAACCATATCGCTGTTTGATTACTTGAAGACAAAGGACGATACGGGTTATCCCAATGGCATTGCTGCAGGTTGGAGCGCGCAAACGAAAAACAATCCGAAGTTCAAAGAAGAGTATGATATGGCGGAGAGATATGTGCTGAGCAATGTGATGCCGAATAGGTATTTTCAAGACTTGACTGCTCTTCGGAGGAACAATGAAGCTGATTCTGAGTACACAGTTGCAGCGGAGATTATCGGTCATCATTGCAGATGGATGCGATGTGGACGGGACAGGGTACTTTGACGCTACAGCCAAGGCGCCCCAAAGTCAATCTTTACTTGCCCGAGTGAGTTCTAGCCTCAACATTGATGTTTGCGCAAAGGCTTAATTCGCCTGCTTGAATTGTAGATCACATCAAGTCGAAAGCGTTTCCTTCATTGCCCGTGGAGCTGTCGAAGACCGACCTTTGCATCCATCAGTCGCCATCGTCAAACGCAAGACAGCTGAAGACTTGGTGCTCCGCGAAACTGGACAAGTGATTGGCAACTGCGAAGAGGCAGGGATTGCAGTGGTATGGCAATGTCTGCTGGGCTGCGATGCCACCGGCGTTGCTCTTTCTCGTGCTAAAGCCAAGGAACTTACTGAACAATTCTGGACATTTTTAACCGATGACATGTTGGATCTATGAAGATGGACGTGCTTTGATGAGACAGCTTGCATGTGCGAAATGTCTGGCGATGGTGATGAACCGAAAAGGCCAACAAGCGAGAATAGCTGCGAGAGTGCGTGCTGTCATGGGTATCTTCACCGTTGCACAAGGAGCAGCGTTACCGGGTTTCTCCAGCGAACGCCTTAAGGCGAAGGAGGCGCAGACGTTAGGCTTGATACATCTGTAGTCTGTATGAACTGCTAGGTCTTCAAAACGAGATTGAAAGAAGAGCATGAATACATACTTATAGGAAAAGGCGCAATGAAGCGCAGTACCGATCGAATGAGTGGAGGCGAATATCATCTTGTCTCAAAAGTTCATCTATCCTGACAGGGTATTACCATGAGCTTCTAGATACACTGAGCAATCCAGCGACACCAGAAGGAGGCTATCTGGAACAAAGCGGTCAAAAGCTACAACATGCCCGTTGCCCAACCCAATCAAGCCGAGACTTACCTTTTGGCGTGTACCTCTATCGTCCGCGACCTCATCGAAGCAGTAAGCAACCCGGACCCGAAGAAGGAAATCAACCTCAATGCACTCCGTAAACAATATGGCAAGAAATACAAGATGAAGGGAGTCCCACGGCTGGTAGATATCTTGAGTGCTGTTCCTGAGGAATGGAGGGACCGATTAAGGGGAGCTCTGCGTGCGAAGCCGGTACGAACCGCAAGTGGAGTGAGTTCAAGATTCTTCCTCGGACCATGACCTTAGGTGCTGAAGTCGCTCGCTGCAGGTTGCTGTAGTAGCCGTCATGTGTAAACCTCATCGATGCCCACACGTCGCTATGACAGGAAATATTTGCGTGTAAGCTAAGTGATCACTTGGCATGGAAACCCGTCCTCACCAACGCTGCTGCTCCCCTTCCAGCTATTGTCCGGGTGGACCTGATTCTGACTTTGAATACTCTACTCAGTCATACACCGGATACGAGGTAAGTTTTTGACTCGTATATTTCGTGATATCGTGCAACTGACCTTTATCCATGCTGCAGCCGACGTCTATGCGAGCTATTCGTGCTCGATATGATCCGTTTGAGCAAGCTCGTGGACGAATTGATCAATTAAAGTCGCTAGGTCACAGTGTCGACAAGGTGGAGATCATGTTAGTCCGATATCTCAGAATCTAGTTTGCGAACACTTCTAATCTCCTTCTGAATCGCAGTGTGATGGGGGGTACTTTTATGTCAATGCCTGAAGAGTATCGACACAAATTCATTGCCGGATTGCACAACGCTCTCAGTGGCCACACGGGTGAAGATATCGATGAAGCTGTCAAGTATTCTGAGCAAGGAAAAAGCAAATGTGTTGGTATCACAATCGAAACCCGTCCTGATTACTGTTTGAAGCCACATCTGAGGTGAGTTTACGTTAATTTGAAGTGCATCTCGGTCGTACTGACCCTGTCTTGTCCAGTCAAATGCTTAGATATGGATGCACACGGCTGGAGATCGGTGTTCAATCGGTCTACGAAGTACGTTCTCGTGAAGGATCGCTTTTTCGGTATATTAATAAAGGGTCCTTGTAGGACGTCGCCCGTGATACAAACCGAGGTCATACCGTACGCGCTGTGTCCGAGTCATTCCACCTGGCCAAAGATGCGGGGTACAAGATCGTAGCGCACATGATGCCAGACTTGCCGAATTGCGGAATTGAGCGGGACATTTGGCAGTTCCAGGTAAGATTTCGCCAATAGTTTTCAGATGCTTGAACTCATACTGTCTTCGACGATTAGGAATTCTTCGAAAATCCCGCCTTCAGGTCTGACGGACTGAAGCTATATCCAACGCTCGTTATCCGTGGTACCGGTCTCTACGAGCTCTGGAGAACAGGCAAATACAAGAACTATACTCCAAACGCTTTGGTGGATATCGTCGCAAGGATTCTTGCTTTGGTTCCGCCTTGGACGCGAGTTTACCGAGTCCAACGAGATATCCCTATGCCGTTGGTGTCTTCGGGAGTCGAGAATGGTAACCTACGTCAATTGGCGCTGGACCGCATGAAGGACTTCGGTGCGGAGTGCCGAGATGTGAGATATCGAGAAGTCGGAGTAAGTTTTCCATCCGCGCTCATCGACAACATTGGTACTGATTTTGTTGTAAAGATGTCCGAGATCCATAGTCGAGTGAGACCGACGTCTGTGGAACTTCTTCGACGGGATTATGCTGCCAACGGAGGATGGGAGACCTTTTTATCGTATGAAGACCCAGATCAGGATATCTTGATTGGCCTTCTGCGGCTCCGAAAGTGCTCGGAAGACGGGACGTTCCGAAAGGAACTGACGGGGATGCCAGGTGGTTGCAGTCTTGTGCGAGAACTGGTGAGTGGGCTTTCGAGGACTCATCCACGTGTTACTGATTCTGTTGTTTCGATCAGCATGTATACGGGACCGCAGTTGGCGTTCATAGTCGAGATCCGAAAGTCTTCCAACATCAAGGTATCGGAACTTTACTTATGGAGGAAGCAGAACGTATAGCACGGGAAGAACACGGCAGTGGACGTCTAGCGGTCATTTCCGGTGTTGGCACTCGAGACTATTACAGGCGACTAGGGTATAAGCTCGACGGACCATATATGGTCAAGGATCTCGAATATGAGGATGAGTTGTAATTACGAGGCATGTCCAGGTTTTGTATACTGTTGTATGCTATGTATTTCTTGTTGGAAGCTTTATTCTTATCATGCCCAATGTGCAAGCTGCCTTGATGTGCGCTTCATTAACGCAATGTTACTGTACAGTGTCATTATAGATACAACGAATAGTTTCAAGTCCAATCTGCGACGTCCCGCTGGAACTGTAAAACACTACCTTCCGTTCTTGAGCCGAACTACAACCACTAAATTCAACCTCATCTATCAATGTACCACCTCGCCAACTCAGCTATCTTCACTTTACAGACCCTCTGGACCTGAGCGAACATCCGATCTTCTTGGAGCTTGATAAATGGTAATAGAGAAATCAGTAATGATCAAAGGAATTATCTGTCTCCGTTGCCTACCCATGAGGGGATGTAATTGCGCCATATATGTGATTGCCCACATTAGATAACAACAAGTGATCGAGAGCATCAGACTGGTTCGGATTAGGCTATGGTCGTAAAGGTTCAAACCATGTTCAGCTTTGATGCCTAACAGATAGGGAAATGATCGATGTCTACGCACGTCTGGTTTGGACCCTTGGGCGTGAAGAACCACGAGATAATTCCTCCCGCTACTGAGACGATGGCGAGCATGAAAACGAGGAAGCCGGGCATATTGGATGCGTTGCAGTTGGAGGATGGCCGGCTGTTGTGCTGCACAAGGTGGTCAAGGAAGACTTCATAGTAGACACAAGTCAGAAACCATCATGACGATGCTGAGACCACCTCGCCTCGATCGCTCATGCATAGCGCGCGACTCTTTTTGGCGCGTCTTCTGGCTGAGAGGAAAAGTTGAAAGGTCGAGCGAGAGAAGACGTCGATAGCACGAAAGCATACTCGGAACCTAGAAAGAACACATCTACGTTCAAAGACAAAATGGCTTCCGTTGTTACCTTGCCCTTCCAGCTGACCGCGCCTCCTGCGGACTGGTCCAAGCCCACTGCGACCGGCAAGATCTCTGGTGAGTTCTCGAGCTCTTTTTTCTCATGCTTGACGACCTCGTTAACGTTACGTTCATGTTTCACCATAGCTCCTGTCAAGCGAACCCTTTACGCCGCTGGGCCCTCTTACATCTCAGCTGCGCGACGAGAGCTTCTCAACCGAACTTTCGAGGAGCATGATGACGCCACTCACGAGCACCGACAAGCTCAAGCTGTCAAGGCACAGGCTGAAAAGGGAGAGGAGTTGTTCCCTGGGCTAGGAGAAGAGGACGAGGACCCCGCGCTTTTGAGGTTGGACGCCAAGGAGTGGAAGGTGAGTTTATAGTATATGTTGATCGGCTAAGCGGGTCTCACTTATACCCTTTCTTTGACTTTAATGCCATAAACAGAAACAAGATCACTACGCCGTCCTTGGTCTCGGTGATTTCCGATACACTGCTACTGAGGATCAGATCCGGGTAGCTCGTAAGTTGTGTGTCTCACAGGGCAATAGGTTGGCAATAGCTCATTGTTAAACCCTTTAAGACCGACGAAAGGTTCTTCGACATCACCCTGACAAGAAGGCTTCCTCAGGCACCAACGACGACAACTTCTTCAAGTGTATCCAGAAGGCATGCGAAACTTTGCTCAACCCCGAGACCCGACGACAATTCGATTCCGTCGATCGAGCCATTGAAGACTTTGTTCCCAACGCAAAGTCTGTCAAGCCGGAAGAATACTGCGATGTCTACGGTCCTATCTTTGCCAGGGAAGCCCGATTCTCAAAGAAGCAACCGGTGCCCAGCTTTGGATCTATGGATGCCACCAAGCAAGAAGTTGAAGCCTTCTACGACTTCTGGTACAACTTTGACTCGTGGCGAAGCTTCGAGGCTCTGGACAAGGAAGTCAATGAGGGTAGCGACTCGTGAGTAACTTGATTACTCCCCATATTATTAATTCGCACAACTGACATTCTTGGTTTGTCCCTGGTTCAGTCGAGATGAGAAGCGATACATGGAAAAGAAGAACAAGGCTGAACGAGCTAGGTTGAAGAAGGAAGACAACACTCGTCTTCGAGAGATGGTTGACATGGTCCTTGCCTCGGATCCTCGAATCAAGCGATTCCGAGCCGAAGAGAAGGCCGCTCGAGATGCTAAGAAGAAGGGTGGAGCTGCAGCTGGCAAGGGCAAGCCCTTGACTCTTGCCCAGAAGAAAGCCGAGGAAGCTAAGAAGGCCGAGGAGGCGAAGAAGGCTGCTGAAGAGGCAAAGGCAAAGGAGGCGGAAGAGAAGGTTCAGCGAGAGGCTGCCAAGAAGGCAAGAGATGCAGCCAAGAAGAACTTGAAGAAGTGGAAGAAGGCAAGTTACTCTTTTTGCGCTGCCTATGTTGTTCTAGCATTAACTTGGCCATCGTTTCTACAGGCTGTTACCAATGTCGTCTCTGAATCCAACTACTTCCAGCCTGAAGGCACAACCCCATCCGCATCGACTGTCGAGAAGCAACTCACCGAACTCGACACTTTGTTCGAGCTCTTGGAGGTTGACGAGTCTCGAGAACTGAAGGACATTGTCGAAAAGGCTGGCAAGGGCGATGTCGCCCGGGACGCTATCAAGGCAAAGGCCAGTGTTGCCGCCGGCCGAGGTGGACAGTTTGAGGAGTTCGCATAATTTTGCATAGGTACAATTGTACTGCTCAGGCCGCTTGTTCGCATGGATATGATATCGCATGCTGAATAGGATACCAGACTTCTAGCGCATGACTTGGACATGAGATTGCATGGAACGAGGCTGTCCTGTAAGCATCAAGGTTGACAGTTGCCCGTCCATCCATGTTCACAATTCGATGTGACAACCCTCGGTATTTTCTCGCTCGTGTCTGATCGTATGTCTCTCCATCATGAACTGAGGGACGACCGTCACATCAGTTGTAATTCGAACTATGATGCGTCGAACGAGCAGTTGTTCGGGTACAACTATATGGCACCGATGGCAGTTATCGTCAGCCACCATAAAGTAAGGAGGTGCCCGCGTTCGCATTGTTGCGAGTGTCACGAAATAGGAAGTGTAGGATTGTTCAATTGCACTTGCAGCTCAAGGTTCACAAGTGATCGACGATACGAAGCTGGCCACCCAACTTATGAGGAGCAAGAGCACAGCATTTCACATGATTTCATTTCTTACATTGGCTTCGCGGTCTAGAGTCGTCTTGAATATCGATAACTAGTACATCATATTGATCTTACAAATATTTCACGTTTTGCCAAAATAGTCGTGGCATCTAATCGCTGGCACCGATAACGGCCGCATGAGGAGCAGGCTGTGCGTTCTTGCCAATCTTGTTGCTGACGGTCTCTTTCATATGGGAATCAGCTTTGCCGCCAGGGGAGCCATAAGGCCACTTGAAATTTCGCAAGTCGGGGACATCGATTCCGTTTTTGAAAGCATAGGCAGACGCTGCGATCCGCTCATTGAGAAGCTTCTCTCGAACCATGCTAGCCTTGTTTCGCAAGTTGGGCATTCGGTCGATGGCTTCCATGGCAAGACTAAATCGATCGGTCCCGTTTCGGATAGCGAGCACGAGAGGCGTATCAATGTTGCCCTTTTCGTTGTATCCTCGAACATGGATGTTGGTCGCTCCCTTTCGCCTGTACGTCAAGCGGTGCACCAAGAATGGGTACGAGTGGAAGTTGAAGATGATGGGCTTGTCGGCAGTGAAGAGCGAGTCAAATTCGCGGTCGGTTAATCCATGGGGATGAGTCTCGTGGCTAGTCAACTTGAACAAGTCAACGACGTTGACGAATCGGATCTTGAGGTCGGGTAAATACTTTCGCAACAAGGCGTTGGCAGCAAGAGCCTCCTTGGTAACGACATCACCACAAGCGGCGAGGACTATATCGGGCTCCTCATCCGGGTCCGTGCTGGCCCATTCCCAGATGCCAACACCCTTGGAGCAATGCGCGATGGCAGAGTCCATGTCGAGGTACTGCAAGTGAGGCTGCTTATCGGCGACTATAACGTTGACGTAGTTGGTGCTCTTCAAGCAGTGGTTCATGACCTGTATTGACGGGTGTGAAGAACTGGTAAGCCAATATACGGCAAGGAACTGTCAAGTAGTTCAAGCCTACGTACTGAGCTCAAGCAGTTTGCATCGGGAGGCAAGTAAATCCGCGTGACATCCTTGGACTTGTTGGCGACAACATCCAAGAAACCGGGATCTTGGTGGGTAAAACCATTATGGTCTTGCCTCCAAACAGTAGCGGTTAAGAGGATGTTCAATGAGGCGATAGGCGCCCTCCATCCGATCCTTGAAGAGACTTCAAGCCATCTATGGGACGTCCGATCCTTAGACAACGTCCTTGTCGAGAGTCCCTTTGGAGGAAAGTCATCACTCACTTGGCATGCTGTCCAACCATCGAGTCAATGATATGAATGAATGGTTCTGGTGGAAACCAAAGCAGTTCAACCTTAACAGATCGACTTGTGTCTTGCCGCCTACTACCTACCGTACGAGTTGAGCAATCCATGTCGACCTGCAGGCACAAATCGTCGACAAAAGGCATCGCACTACGACTATGAATACCTAGGCTTACCTGAAAGAATATAACCTTCCAACCATCCTTCGACGGTATGCTCTATAATAACGATCAATATTAACAACCGGCAAGTGTACGTATATCCTGAGGGAGATAACAAACCGGAAAGCATTTCCATGACTCGACCCTCCGTGGCAAGGTTACCAGCATCGGCGTCTTCGGGCAACATGTCTCCCATCCAGACTTTTTTACCCGCCTTGTAGATCTCTCCGAGCTGTAGTGCAAAACGATAATCAGTGGACCGGCCAGCAATAGAGAGCAGGAATCTATGTACGTGCCTTGTTACTGTTGAAGAGAAGCGAGGTACAAGGGAGAATTGTCAACGAATTCTAAAGCCATACACGTCTTCATGACATACCTTTCAGTCTCATCTACAAACGCATAGGACATTGTTAGAGCGTAATGAACAACGCACAGTGAACAGAAGAATGCAGCTGACCTGGACCAAACAGCCTAAAGTTTGTCTGATTCGCCGCAATGACGTCCCGCAAAAAGATGGCAATATTAGCCAACGAGCTAAGCTCGGTGACTCCCGGCTCGACATCCACTGCATAGTCCTGGAAATTCGGCAACCTCAGGGGCTTCCTGAACGTTCCGCCGTTGGTTACTTGGTTCGCCGACATCCTTCGATGGCCCTCGGGCGCGAGTGTTCGCAACTCGGGAACGAGTTTCCCAGATTCGTCGAATAGCTCTTCGGGCTTGTACGAGCGCATCCATTTCTCGAGAAGGGAGAGGTGTTCCTTGTTCTGGGCAACGTCGGGAAGAGGTACCTGGTGGGATCGCCAGTAACCTTCGAGGTTGTGGGTGCCGACCGTTCGTGGGCCCGTCCAGCCTTTAGGGGAACGGAGGACGATCATGGGCCATCGCGGACGGAAGGCTTTGCCCGAGTCTCGTGCTTGTTTCTGGTAGCCTCGGATCTCGGTCACACATTTCTCGAGCGTGGCAGCCATGGCTTGGTGCATGCTGTCCAAGTCGGAGCCTTCCACAAAGTAAGGCTTCCAACCGTATCCAATCATCAAGGCTTCCAGTTCTTCGTGGGAGATTCGAGCGAGGACGGTGGGGTTGTTGATCTTGTAACTATACCGAGATCGGCCATGTCAGCACTGAAGGAAAAGATAGGAGAACAGCAGGAACGTACCCGTTCAGATGCAGCACGGGCAATACAGCACCGTCGACTTTGGGATTCAAGAACTTGTTGCCGTGCCAACTGGTAGCTAGAGGACCAGTTTCCTATCACAGCAAACTACGCGTCAAGTGCAGGCCAACACTCCTGCGTTATCAAGCGGACAGAGACTAACAGATTCACCATCACCAATCATGGTCAACGCGATAAGATTCGGGTGGTCGAAGACGGTTCCAAAGGCATGGCTCAAGGAATACCCAAGTTCTCCACCTTCGTGCAAAGATCCCGGTGTCTCTGGGGTGGCGTGGGAACCGATTCCGCCGGGGAAGGAGAACTGCTTGAAGAATCGCTGCATGCCTTCTGCGTCTTCCGAGATGTTGGGGTAGATTTCGGAGTAGGTGCCCTCGAGGTAGGCATGGGACAGGACGGCAGGAGCACCGTGGCCTGGATGACAGGAAAGACTGGTCAGCGGATGAGCGGGTGCACGGAACAGACGGAAAGATTTACCGGGACCAGAGATGAAAAAGGCGTCCAGGTCATACTTCTTGATGAGTCGGTTAAAGTGGAGATAGGTGAAAACCTGACCGGAATCACTTCCCCAGTGTCCGAGCAGTCGACTCTTGAGATGCTCGAGCTTGAGCGGTTCCTTGAGCAGCGGGTTCTGCTTGAGGTAAATCATGCCCAAACACAGGTAGAGACATGCAGACATGTACCGGCTGTAGAGCTTGAGCTCATCTTCGGACAGGGGCTCTGCATCCTTGAAGCCGGAGCGGGCAGGGCCAAAGGGCGTGAGGGAGGCTTCAGGCTTGTCAGGCATGGCGGGGGGAGCGGGGGACGCGGACTATGAGGCTGGCGGGGTGGCATATTGTGGCGGACAGGGGAGCGCAGTATATATATATGTATGCTCCGGGCACAGGATGCTTACACGGGGGATGACGAGTCGGGTGTCAGCAGGGACAACGTCGTTCATACTGACTGTTTCTCCTATCTGCACTTGAGTGACGTGAGCCGAGGCCGAGGCCGAGGGGACCCAGGACACCGCGTGGCGGGCAGGAATGGTGCCCCTTGTTCATTTCCCCTGGAGTATGGGCATACTTTATGGTCATTTCTGTGCACATCTCGGCTCCTCGTTGAGCATATATCGCGAAAAACATGGGTTTCCCTTCAAAGCGGCCTTCACGGCGTCCGTCTTTCAAATTGGCGTGCTCAAGGCCCCCATCATATCTAATCAGCACATGCATATTCCGAGTTCCCCGCCCAGCGCTTGCTGACAGAAACCCCGTTTGTTCACGCGCGAGTCCAGTCGGGATCAGCAGCTGCCTTCTTCGCTTATCTGTCGGCCCCCGCCCGACGGCCATCGGTGTCGTCAACGACGTCGGATCATCTCGTCGTCCCGGACGTCATCCGCCGCCGGGATGACAACCCGTTTCCTGCCGATATCGCGTGATCGTCATTAGTAGCCTACAGTACCCGTTCCCATCCGTTCAATAGTAACAATCGCTCGCGAATCCGAGGTCGTACAAGCCAAGCAATAAGCGGCGGGGTGCACGCCCGCCTTGTATCGCGGATTGCCGCGCTGTGCTCTTCTGTCTTACCTTGCTGTGTAATCCCGCTCGTAGTTCACACGCTCGCTCAGTAGCGCCTCCTATTCTCAAATGATTATTCAGACAATAATAGGCAAAGCGATATTGCCAGTCTCTATATACGTTGTTCTTCTCAAAGTATGACCACTGCAGCTGCTACGTTGCGCACTTGTGTGGAATGGCATGCTGAGACTTGATTCACTTTCATAGACCTGGTATGGAACTGCGACCATGAATCGGAGCAGACATCCCATGGTCGATCACGTCTTCCCCGTGTCTTTCCGGGTGAAATCCCTTGCACTTACCGCACCGTCTTCATCCGATCCCAAGCTCCAACTTCCATCGGCGGTCGGTTGACTGATGCGAGAGCTCGGTCGGTTGACTGATGCGAGAGCTCGGTCGAGCGAAGATGTTAAACGCCGTTGATATCGCCTCATCGTGTTCCACCCACCAATAGACCAATTCCGTTCCTTTCTCAGCCAAGACAAGGTGCCCGAGTGCTCTCCGATCCTTGCAACGACCCACGGCTTGGACACTTTCGACAAGAAACGATACACGGCGGGGCAGACACCACAAAAACCCCCTTGTTAACACTGCTGTCGCACTGTTCGTTGAGGCAGGACCAACCTCGCCGATATTGACAATCGTTTCCTGATGGTCATGTGAAAATATGCTTGAATACATGTACGTACAACCCGTTCCTTGTAATATCCTTCTTGGGGTTACAACGTTACCAATGCTACGCTGGTAGGAAGCCAGTTCAGTCTCAGATGTGCGGCTTGAATCCGTCTTCGATTAGCCTGCTCTCGCTCAGAAGATCTTGAGGGACAAGAATTCGTCCTCGGGAGCCTTCGTGTTCTGTCGCGTTGCTTGCGAATGAGTGGTACCTACTCCGCCTTCCTGTATTGATGGGTTTGTGGCTGTCGAGCGCGGCTGCGGTACGAGCAGCGATGTTGACGGATTATACCCTGGCGCTATTCGATTGAGAGCTTCTTTCCTGTCCATTTTACCAGTCCCGCAAGGCATATCTTGTCAGATTTTAAGAATGCTTCCAATATGCGGCCGGAAAGCAGCAGACTTGCCTTTTCTCTTCCTCCTCCCGCGCTTTGTCTTCGAGTAGCTTGGCATGCTTATCTCTCAGTGCTCTGATCTTCTCATGTATCGGCGGCTGCTGTGAAAGGATATGGGGTTCGAGCGTAAACGGATACACAAACTGATTCGAGGGAACGAACGGGGACGCCAAGTAAAAGTAGGAAATGTGGTCAGTTTTATCGCTTCAGGTAGTGCAACAAGCCAAAACCCACGTATGCGGAGATATCGTCCGGTAACGGGTGTATATCCATCGGGAACTCGACCTGTCGATCGAAGTAGTGTAGGGATCAACACAGATCATCAGCATCAATCACCCCGCCGCGCCGTCCAGCGGGTTCCTCACAGGTTTAGGTAGCCATAAAGACGGCGATTTGATTAAAGGGGCGATGTTGGCCGCCTGATACTGGGATATAGCTGTTGACCAAAGACTATCAGCCAAGGTATAGCGGTGCGAAACTGCAGCTGACGGCTCACACGACATTTGCAACTACTCAACGCCTCCTCGTCCCTAGAAGTTGTAGGATGACACCCAGCTCGATCCAACCTAGTGGATTACCGGTGACAGACCGTTGCCCTGCTGCAGGTGGGAATGAGACAGTTGGGATATGTACGACCAAGTGCCTACCCGTGCTGCGGGTTCACTAGGATACAGGGTAACGCTTGATAGCTGGCACCTACTGAGCCGGCGGAGGACATGCTGATGGCTGATGGGTGACGCTTCCTTCGGGTGCAGCCGATTGTGCGATCGGTTTCCTTCCTTCACTCACTCGACGGCTCGCTGGTCTTTATGTAGCTAGGTGAGGATGTCATCGATCCAGCATATCAGCGCTGTACGAATCACTTCTCAGCTCAGATCAGCCAGTGAGGAAATTACTACAGAAAATGGCAGCTGTAGGACGTAAACCAGTAGGAGAAGTAATAGTGGACGTGAGTACCCGCGGGACCCATCTCTCTTCTCGCGGATCTTTACTCATTCTTCGTGCTCGAAACGTCGTTCGTAGTTCCTCGATGGAGGGTCCTATCTGAAGCACAAACTCGAGCTGCACGTACTAGCCATCGAAGAGCGCCGGATCAGAAAAGAACAGGCAAGCAAACAAGCGGCGGGTCAAGACGCAGAAAAGCCCGTAAATCAAGAGGATGTCAAGCGCTTGGTAAGTCTCTTGCTAGAGGATTCGTTTGGCTCTGAGGACTTTACTGAAGATAGAAGTTCTGTCGAACTACAGATGGACGAGTTCTCATTATCCGAGATCGACGCGACAAGAGCTTTACAGGCAGCATCGGGAAATTTGGAGGACGCTAATCGACAGCTCATTCAGGCCTGAGAGAAGGGATGTAGGAATTTCGCCTGCTATGTATTTGTTGTTCAAGGTCCAAGTTATCTTGTTGTCGATCGTAGTCATCAGCATATCCAGGATTGTCTGAACTTTATCCCCCGCTCCAAACAAAGGACGTCGACCGCAAGTGTAGACTCTGAGAATGCACCCGGAGGCCGTCCTTGAGATACCGGTTGAACGATATATCAGTGTAGGTAGATCCAATGGAAACTGGTACTGTCAAAGCAGAGTATGATGGATGTACTCGACTTTACTCTTGTGTTGCTTGACGCCTAATCAATGGTCCACGCCCTTGCAAAAAGCTAAGCCGGTCCGCCTCTGCATGATCCACCCTATATTCTAATTCCATTGTCTCGTGTTATATATACAAACAGATACGTAGAGGCAAAGACACATAAACCAAACACGCAATTGACAAACCGTAGCAAGACATCATCTAATGCTATCATCCGGGCTGCGGCTGCACGGATATGCTTGTTCGACCCAACGAACATCATGCTCCATTCGCCTTGAGTAATCGGATCTAGGCTTGCTGGATCCTTGTCATCCACGCCAGATTTATGCATGTCCTCGGAAGATATAGCCATCCTCCTCACTCGGGATACCCTTTACGTGAGAAGCCAATTGCTTGTAAACAGGATCGCTCTCGACGTAGTCGAAAAGCTTGAGTTGCCACGGTTGTCCGGCAGAAGCTTCATCCTTTCGCCTCTGTCGTTGCTCGTTCTATTGCAACACAGACTCGACACCATTAGCTACTTGCATTTCCGAGAAAACGATGAACGGATACTTGCCTCAATTCGGGACTTATCCCTGGAGGCGGCATCATAGTCACCTGATCGAATACCCTGCGCGGTCGCTCGCCACAATTTTCGGCTTTCCCAGTCGCCCTGCTCCTCAATAGGTTTCACGGTGACTTCCGTCTTGGGAACGGTAGCATCGGTAAAGACTTCGTCCGACTTGGCGACCTTGCCGATCGCAGTCCAAGTTCCTTCGTATGATCGGATGCTCTTGCCGTTGTGAGAGAGGGTAGCCTTGTAAGAATGAGCTTTACCCGATACCCATCCCTTGCCCTTGTAGTCGATGTTGGCAACAAAGCCAGTGTCGCTGACGATCGCAGTAGAGTCAGCCAACTCGATGTAAGGGGAGCCCCAAACGAGACCTTGGATTTGGAGCTTAGCTGAGGTTAGGGAAAGTGAATCAGAATGTAGACCTTGGACCTCGTTGGTGGGCTGAGGAAAACTCACGCAAGGTGATCAGGTAAGTCTCCTTCTTGCCACCTGGGACATCGACGGTAAGGATGGCATGTCCGTTTTGTTTTACTAAAGTACCGCCAACGCACAGAGCGTCAGGATTTGACATAAAACAAGGAAGAGCGCTCGGTGCACGAGGAACTCACCGTTAATAGAACCGCCAGAGAAGCTGGTCTTTTGGCCAGAGTGACCTTGGAGGGTGACACCAGCCTTTTTGTTCTGGATGAAGCTACCGTGAATGAAAACGGAGTCAGTGCAGGCTCTTTTCCCCTCACTGAAACTTTACTGACTAGGCGGTCTATATAGGAAAGGAAACGTCAACTATCGAACTACTGTGTGCGAAAGACAAAGACTTACGATAGGAGGGTGGTGGGAGACCTGTTCAACGCTCAAAGTAGTCTCACCGAATCCGACATCGGGCCAGACGCCAAAGAATTCTCTGGCAAGACGACAAAAACAAGTCAATAAGTGCCTGTTCTGACTGCTCAAGGCATAGATTTGGACATACTCTCCCAACACGGGGTTCAAGGGCTTCTTCTCCGAGCCCATCTTTTCATTTCGAGTCTGTAGGGCAATGGACACAAGTCAGTTAAAGTGTGCTTGCATTTAATGGTTTTACCAGTTGCGGAATCATCACGGAGCAAAGCCAAGGCAGAGCGTGGAGATGCGGTAAAGACTTACAGTATACTGTCCTTTCAAGGTACAAATGAACCATCTCAACACCTTTTCGGCTCTTTCCTGCTCTGTACGGCCAGTGGAAATGTCGGCGAACAATTCAGGACGTTCGCACCAGTAAGCCGGGAATTCGGTGAGGGAAGTGGGGGAGAGAATGAATGGTGGCGCAGTCATTGACGACAGATCGCCAGTCATCGAGGCGAGGGACTGTACAGAATGATACCGATAAAAATACTTGAGCATTGGTATGGTATAGCGATGAGCAGAGCTACGAGTACATACCTTGATGAAGCTGGTCCATCCGGCCTTTTGTTCGGTAGGAACGGCATCGACACCTGGTGTTGTAGAACCATCACGAGGAGTGCCAGAGGGGGAGGCGAGATGAGAGGACACAGAGGGAGGAGAAGACGACAGAGGAGAGTTAGCGTACTGTGCTCCCGAAGAACCATGGAGATCAGCAGCAGAGGAAGAGGCAGAGCCGACTGCTACAGGCAGTGAGGCGGATTTCTTGTTTCTGAAAATGCCCATGCTGAGCGATATCGAGAGGTGGTCGTAGTGAATATTGTATTAAAGACCACGCGAAATGCTGATGGTGTCAAGCGACTTCCGCGTCGTGAGGATAACAAAGGGCTATGCCACCGGTATCGAGCTTGGCAGACTGTTGTTGGTGTCTATGTATGATACCATGGACGATGCGGCTCGGGAACAGAGGCGAACGAGATGGAAAAATGATGGTAAAGTCGAAGGCTGCTCCCCTAGGGCCCCTTGTGATGGCTCCTCTAAGCGAACCGACTCTGCCTCTGCGTTTGCCGGAGCCAAGGCGCAAACGGAGTGTCCGGTATATAGCGGGACTCACCTTCTTGAGGATCAGACATGGTGGGCGTGTGAGAGTAATGCGTTGAGGGCGACAGATAAGCCTAGATGCGAGCTGACGCTATGTTCAGCTAAGATGATGCGATATGAGATGAGCCAGCCAGCCCAGATGAACTGGACGGCTGTGATCGCGTATGACGCACTGGATGGGCTGGGGAAGGGTGCCTCCCGCACGGCCTCCGCCTCCGCCCCGGGCAGCGCTTGGGCCAGCGCTTTGTTACCTCCTGCGCTTGCTGCAGGGGAGCCGCCTATGTGCATTACGTAAGTCGCCAATATTGGCTCGTCATTTCACAAGCATCAGTAGGGCACGGCGCAGGAGTATATGGTCAGGGCTACAGTAGAGATACATTCTTCCTCTGATCATAGGATACACGCCACAGCTAGAAGTCGAGATCCTCATCGGGGTCGTCGTCGTCCATGTCGTCCTCCGATCCAGGCTCAAAGATGATCCCTCCTGTCGGAACAGTATCGTAACGCTGGCTGGACGGTGCATCGTCGCCTGTAAGAAGGTAGGGCGTAAGACGCTGACTGCGAGAAGCAGAAGTCTACCAAACTCACCTTCATGTGCGTACGGTATCGGGACTTGAGCGCGGGAGGCTTGTTGAGAAGCAGTCAGGGAGAGGTTGAACGGTAGATGCTGCTGAGAGGGATGATGTTGCTACAAGGCACACACATTAGCATCGCGGCGGCTAGGGAGACACTATATCATCGAGCTTACCTCTTGGTTCGACTGCTCTGCTCGATCCCCTTGCTCAGGCTCAACGGCCTTGCTTGTCTTCCCGAAGGCTTTCCCTACGTCCTCCATACCGGATAGCTCATGCCATTGGCACGACGTGAGAGACCATGGGACAGAAGTAGAACGTGAAGGTCGCAGTGCTTCCAGCGTCCTTGACATGCCCTTGTTGGCGCCACCTTGTTGTTTTCTAACCAGAATCTGCACAATCACTCCCTCGATACTGGAAGAGCTTGTCGAACCGACATTCGAGGGCGTCGATTCATTCTCCGCCCGGGTGGAGCCAAACCCAGCCCAATCCCCGACCTCGATCATGAGCCCGGATTTATCCTCTCCCAATTCCTCGGTCGAAAGCGCAAACTTGATTCCTTCGCACTTTGCTTTGCCTTTGCCCTTGAGATCGCCTGCCTGTCCTCCACTCCATCCAGCAGTGCCCAGACCGTCAGATGCATTCAGGATACTCCAGAAGCGAAGACCCGCTGGGTCCGAGGAGGAATCCAGAGAACCTGTTGTAGGCGGCGGTACCAGATAGGTGTTGGAGAGATGGTGCAGAAGAGCTGGTGGATGTAGAGAAAGAAGGGTAATTGTCGAGCTTAACGCTATGCTGGGTTGAACCACGTGATCCAGCAAAGACGTATAAGCCGGCAAGAGCAATATCAGGCGGGAGGGAGCTGTATCGCAACGCAGGAACTTTAAGCGGAAGCATCCTACAAAAGGAAAACAGGTTCATGCGTACCTTTCAGGCTCCGGACGACGTGCAAAGCGGTCTTGACAAGTCTCAACGCGCCTACTGACGAGTTATAGTCTTCTGATAAGACGTCTAGCCCATCGATATATATCTGAACGCCTCGTCCAAGGCCACCGGCTACCGAAAAGTCTAGCGTAAGCGATACACAGACGTTCGGATCGTGTCACGGAAAAAACTCACCAGATTCTTTCAGCCAAGTCTCTATCCGTTCGAAAGAACCTCTGTCTTCAGTTTTCTCGTTGGCATAGAATGCTTCGACGTCATCCGTAAGATCCAGAACCCTCACATTCGGCCTGTCCGCAGTGAGACTCTCTAATCCGTATGTCGACGGTGGATGTAGTACCGAAATGAATGCGACTGGAGTATTCCTGCGAAAGACGAGCGAGAAAATGTTTCGAGGCAATGAGCAACAGATTTCAGTACGACTGGAGAGCAGGTAGCTCATGCTCACTCTGACAAGTTCCTTCGTACCAAGTCTTTCAATACAGGCTGCCCAGGAAGAGTTGGCGTGTCGCACACCACCAGAAACGGCTGGTGTGGGGTTTGCCTGTTGTTCAAGATGGCAGATAATGACATGCTGTAGGACTGGGTGCTGAGTAGGTACAAGGGCAGTCGGAGTCTGAAGCGGAGTTGAAATAGATAGCTGCACGTTCGCGCGACCGACGTTGGCTCGGCGCCAGGAAACGATCGAGGGCACGGGCACGACGACGATCAAAGTGTCTCTCCTATCTCGACAACAAGGATCTACAATAAATCACTACTTTGGGCTGAATTACTGTTGAACCTTTCTAACCGTGCTAGCACGACACGAATCAAGGCGGTGGATAATAAACGGCATACTGGATCAACCCAGCAGGAATCCAACAACGGCTATTTAATCAACTCGGGGACTGGCCAGGTTTTATCCGCAATGGGACGTGGCTCCTGCGCGCACGCCTTGATCTACTATGACAGCTCGATTGACGATGAAGCAAAGTCCACAACGTAACACACTTCAACTCAAACCGCAAGTAGCGATGAGCCAAGTCCTGACGTTGGGTTACAGGCGGATCTTGGGAGACCTGATGTCGTCGCGACCAACAATTCACACATTGCGATACGTGTTTACAAAAAAAGAAAAAATACAACAAGCCAAGTACAACAGTTTCGGTAATACGTCATGCTGTGCGCAAGTCACCACAGCCTTGAAACCTTGTTGACAGGGACCTTCGGACGGGATTCTTTTTGAGGTAGGCGAGAGGAGGGTGTCTGGATGAATGACCGAGTGAAATAACAAATCAGCAAACAGCAGAGCGCTAGCGAATGTCGCGGACAGGTGGACGTACAGCGACTGCAGCGACGGCAGAGGAGCGTATTGGAATGTTCTCCGAGATGGATGAGAGGAGAATGTCTAGCTGAGAGACCGAAACAAGACAGCAAGTTAGATACTGGCAGAGCGGCAGCAAAGATCACGAATTGCTGAACCTACAGCGATGGAAGAGGATGGTGGGAACAGTGAATGTAGTGTTCCTTGAGGGAGGTGAGAGAAGAATATATGGCTGGATGACCGAAGTAAATCAGCAAGTCAGCAACAGCAGAGCGACAGCGATTATTGCGAATGAACGGACTTGCAGCGATCATTTAACGTGGAGAGGGTTAATACACAAGGTTTTGGTTGGAACCCATGGTAAGAAGTGACCTGGAGACTCGGGGATGAGAATGTCCAATTGTAAAACCGAAGCAGGACAGAATCAGCAAAGAAATGTCACTACATATCGTCAATGGCTGGACATACGGCGATAAAAGAAGACAGGGTTGGGACCATTTCTAAGGTGCACGAGAAGAAAATGTTCGGCCTAAGGAACGAAGTACGACAGCAGGTCCGCAACCAGAGCGACAGCAAATCTTGTGAAAGGAGGGACTTACATCAACAGACGAGGAGATATCATCATGGTCTGCATTGATCGGATGATTGTCTGCACATCATGAAAAGGGAATTCATCAGCAATATTCGATGTCCTCCAAGCAGTTCAGAATCGCAGGAGTGAAGAGGAGGAAGTAAGGTGGGCCTCTCAGAGTTGCGCGACTCGCGTTTCATCATGGAGGTACCCTCGAACCCGAAAGGTTTGCCAACAGGGGGAAAATGACGAACAGATACTTATCTTTTTGCACGCGCCCGCCTAGGGCAGGCAAGCAGGGAGCCATCATGGAGCCCCGTATCATCGGCGTATCGGGAGCCCACGGAGAACATGCCTAGGGCAGGCAGGGAGCCCACGGAGAAAA
>JABRPJ010000133.1:0-31897 GCA_013461525.1 Naganishia randhawae
TCTCAATATCCAAGTCATCAGCGCCGACGCAATCGAAGAAAGACCAATAGTCACCACATGTGGTCGGTTGGGTCGGGACCGGCGACTAACGTTAGTGGTGTGTTTTTGGCGATCCGACAGAACAGGACGTGGGCTGAAGCAAGCATCGATCCATGCTGCCAGTTTTATCTAGACAGATGGGACATGGGCACCTGTCGGTATCTCACTTGTACCTGACTTTCAGACAATGACCTCATGAAACTCAGTTGAGACTACTGTTACCCAGCAGCAACATTTGCGAATCGATTATATGTGCAGTATATCTACAGTCCATGCTGCCTCCCACATCATTCCGCTTCAGGATGTCTCTCGAAGACTTGCATTGTTGTTCCATCGGACAGCTCGTGCCGAGCGGCTACTAGTCTGTACCCTCAGACTTTTGGCAGTAACCAGAAGCGAACAGTCCAATAAAGAGCGCCTCCTAGGAAGATACCGAACGATACGGCAGATACCATAGCGTACCGGAACTTCCCAGATATATTTGTTGGCAGCAAACCCAGCGATACTGCTGCGTTAACAACGTTCAAAGGGTACGATGACAAGTTCAGCACGAAGTTGTACGCCTGTTAAAACGGGCGATGCGAGACACCAAGACAAGCTGACACCTCGCTTACATAACGGGTAAACCTCGTGGTGGACGGCATGGGTGGGTGGACGCGCAAAGGAAAACGCGGGCAGGAAACGCCGGGCCGTTGTGAGCGTGCTCGGATGTCGCTTTTCAACGCGTGAGCTTGAGCCACAGGTTGAAACAGCTTCTGAGACCCGAGATAATGCTGTACGGACGCCGTTCACTTCATCCTGCAGCGTACAGCTTGTTCCGGTTACCTGATGCTGCTAAGGCACGTGAATGTCCATGCCCCCGGGCTGTTGATCAACGCTAGGGATGGCAGCAAGAAAATACAGCCGCCTGGACGAGACAAACGCTCGTTTGGCCCAAGTTTTGAAGCAAAACATCTTCCCAAACCCGCAAAAAGATGTTTAACTTGTCCGTTCTGTGGATTGAACACAGGACCTGCGGTATGCCGTGGCTTCAGAAGAAACCCAAGCTTCAGACCGTCGCTCTCCCACTGAGCTAAACAGACTTTGATAATCTCATGCGGGCCATCAAAAACATATTCATTGAAACTCCCCGAAGGCCGTGTTCGAAGCGTAACGTGACCCCAAAGACCTGGCAATCTTGAGTAACCAGTTGCACGTCCGTCGTCGATACTCCTCCTTGACCCTTGGCCCTTGACATACCTCACCGCAAAGATCTTCGTTCACCGCCAACTAGGCTTTGCGAAGATCGACAGACCACAATGTCTTCTTCGTAACTGCATCGCTTGCGACCCACTTAGTTCGGTCTTTCCCTTCTTCCATGGGCCATGGAGACCGCAGACGACGAGCTAGATAACGGGGTTTGCCTTGCTGGCCGCTTCTATGAATGCAAGCTATACTGGATCCTCAGGGGCAGGAGAGCGGAAAGACGCAATCTTGCGAAGATCCTCGCCAACCTCATCAGTCGAAAATCCAGTATATATAAACACTAGGTGTTCATTACCTGTGTCGCAGGATTGAGATAATCGCTGCCTTCTGACAGTGAACGAGTTGAGCAAGAAAATGGCGGTCACGACATGGTCGAATACGAAGTGCTCAACAGGAAGTCATGTGTGCACAGAATGTTGCATAGTCTGGCGTTATATATGATGGGGTATTATCGTGAACGTTGTATCCTCTCCTGGCCCGACTAAAATTGTGATTGATGCAACACTTGTATGGCAAGTATGAGATAATTAGGAGAAGACAGAGAAGAAGCATATCTTGTCAAGTACGCCCGGGGCGCCGTTCAGTACGGTAACTTGTTACATGCGGTATGATCAAGTAGATATATATTCCGTTCCCAGTGTCCCTGATACAACTCTGACGCCCTCCCTCCTTCTTTTGCACCTCTGCATGCCACTACAGGACCTCAACGTCCCCGCGCATAATGTACCGCTGTACAAGATCATACCGCACCAAATGCATCGATTTTGCTGTCAGTCCTGCTCGTTCGCCTCTGCGCGGGAGGCAAGCCGAACAAGTAAATAGCGGTGAGTATCGATAGAGCTTTAGAGCGGATCGAGAGTAGAGAGCAGCACGTACGTCGATAAGATCAGATCTGGCAGATCTTTTTTGCAATATATAAGCACTGGTTGAGCCATATCCGGTTTCCTTACTGCACGAAGCAAAATGTATCAGCCTACTAAGAACCTGAAGAGCTCCCAACGCGGAACGCACCCATCGAGCGCTGTGTTCCGAAATCTACCTCTAAACTGCGGAATTTCTCCGGAAGAGATTGGAGGACCGAGTCGTGGTAGTGCGCGTGTAGCAGCTGGGCATATCTGCACGAGGAGGGTGTCAGCTAGTGTTATGAAGCTGAAGGGGAAGCAAGGGGTCGCACTTTTCCGCATGTGATAGTTCCAACTGCGATAGCCTCCCCTGCACCTGCAATCGCGCATCGTCATCCTCGGCGGAAGAGGCGATCCACTGCGCGAACTTTTCCACCTTGTCCAGTCGACAGCGGAGGTACGCCCGAACCAGGTATTTCACCCGTTCCATCTCCGTTTGGACGAGGATCAGCTTGAAGTGTTCTTCTGAGGATGTTTGCGGGTCAGAGCGGAGTAGGTCCAGCATTTGCGCCTAATGAGTGTGGGGAATGGTTAGCGAGATGTAGGACGTGAGCTGGGACGAGGGGTTTTCGAGCAGTCGGGCGAAATAACGTTCACCGCTAAGGGCCAACACACAGAGAGAGACAGGATGACTGCGCGGCGTTGCCTTGCGGCGCATAGTAAGCCGGAGACCGAGTCTCGAGTGGCTTGTATCGCGCTCTGAGAGGAGGAGCCAGTCGACCTTCCTCCCTAGGGACTGGTCGCGGCGCAGTCACCCAAGCTCAGTCGGCATACGATGAACTCGGAGGATCTTTCGGAGCTAGTAGACTGCCGTGCTATCTGCCTTGCTTCCTTTAGCGACTCACCTGTTGCCCCATCTTATGCAAACACTCTTCGACCAACTCCCCCTCCCACTGCATAATCTCTGGCGTCCCCCTCTCCCTCACCCAAGCCTTCGTCAGTCTCCCTACATCATTCTCCTCCACCTCCTCTTCCTCTGCGTCCCCGTCTCCGCCGCCATCACCCAGCCCAATGCCCACATGCGCGAGAACCTGCCCTGCGGGAACATCCCCGACACCCGCGAACAACTCATCCCTCATGCCGTCCATGACCCCCCGCGCGCGACGACTACTCCCTGCTTGTCCTACATCTGACTGAAAATCGAAGGCTGGTTCCGGTGATGAGTGAGGGAAGAAGGAAGATGAAGACGTGATGGGCGCTGCTGGATCAGAAGAAGGGTCGGTCGTCTGACGGAGATGTCGCGCGAGACGCGGTGCTGCACGACCCCTTCGCGCCGGAGCGGGGCGATTTCCGTCGCGGCTATTCCCCTGCTCCTGCTCGTCGTCGCTGAAGAATGAGGACATGACCGGTGATGGGGAAAGAGAGGGATGGATTCGTTTGATGCTGTTGACCGCTTCGGAAAGCTCTGTTGGAAGCTGCTGCTGGGATGCGGATGCAAACGGGCGCAGCGTGTGATCGACGGGGCACTCTTAGGGCCAACTTGCGTTTCTCGTCATGCAACGCAGCGTTCCCCTGGTCAGCCCGTTCTTCTGTAGCGTGGAGCGGCAGGTAACCACACCCAGCCTACAACGTCTTGGATCAGGATGTCTGCGAATCATGCGGCAGCAGCGCACGGCGGTGGCGATTCCAACGATTTTGTGCACCACATCGCAATTGAGGTAAGTGGCGCTCTAGGGTTCAGTCTCTGTTCCTTACTCACTCCTATATCGGACTGTCTGGCAGCTATCTAGAAGGCTCAATACAGTGAACCCAAATGACGTTCTAGCGAAACGCGTGATTGATATCGCGCGGCATAACCGCTCGGGCGATGCATTCGTCAAGGCCGCCTCTTCTTTCGGCAAGTTTGACAACGAATTTCTCCTGGGGATACACAGTCAGATATTGGCCTACTTGGCTGCCGAAAGCGTGGAAGGATCAGCAAGCAAGGCAAGAAGGACCTCTCACGGATCATCCGATACGGCTGTGATTGAGAATAGGTCAAACCTTCATGTAGGACAGGATGAGAGGGAGGTAGATGACGGGATGGTGCATAGCAAGTCTGATGTACAACCTGCGTCGGAAACAAAGAGGGGAGGACTATTCAGAACGGGAGAGGTGAGTAATGCGTACGACGCGTAAACTTTGCGGGAACTCAGCCTCCACACACAGGTACACACGTTCAAACGCCCAAACGAGGCAAGACCGTCTCTGCTCGGTCTCGATCGACTCGCTGCCGAAAAACGGGCGGCTTCCAATTCCTCGACCCCTTCGAATAAACGTCAAAGGGTCAACGACAGTGACATTATAGATCAAGATGGTAACTTGAACGGCGGGGGCGTATTCAAAGGTAAATAAGAGTTTTTGTCTGTTTCGAGGATTTCCATTCACTGACTTCTACATTCACTAAAAGTGCCAAGTCTGCCCATCAGAAAGGACAACATCCGGGTAAAAGGCAACGAAACGCCATCCCAGGCCGGTGGTATCAGTCAAGAAGCCCGAGCAAGGTTGCAGGAGCGTCTTCGCGCCCGGAACATGCCCACGAATCTGATGGGCGGAAACACAGCGAATGCTCCTCAAATCGACAGCAGATCGCGGCCTAACCCCGATCAGCGAGGGCTGGGGGATTTCCAGTCAAGGTTGAACAAGGGTTATAATCGCGAAGATCAAGACCGGGCGAGAGATCGTCAGCGAAATGGTGGCGATCGAGGGTACGCAGGCCGCGATGATCGTCGTCAGGAAGCCGGGAGGGGTAGGAATTGGGATGAAGCGCCTACACCCAGATCAACCAGGACTTCCCGGGATGATGGGTTTGGGGGTAGCATGAGAATCCCAAATATGGCGTGGGACGAGACTCCCAGAGCAGGTGGACGCGGTGATTATGGCGATCGGAGTAAGTGCCCGTCATATGTAACCATCAAGGCTTGTAGCTGACCGCTTTGTTCGATAGGCTCCCGAGGGACGCGCAGTTGGGATGCAGCGACCCCTCGGACTGTTCGAGGTTCGCAGCGAGGCGAGTCACCGGACGGGGATGGCGTCGATGGCATAAAGGTAGACCCACGAGAATGGGAGGAGGAGCAAATTCGGCTGGACAGGGACTGGTATTCATCATTTGACGAAGGAGGAGTGGTAAGCCTTGATCATCTCAATTAAAAGTATATCCATGAATCACCCACTTCTATGGTTACTTATAGGTTGGCGACGAAGAACATAATCCTTTCGCAGGTTACGAGGATTTGGATAGAGAGCAAGAAAAGGAGGCGCAAGCCAAACAGGTCAAGAGAATGACAGCGAAGCAAGCGCAATATGTACGTCAGATCATTCCTGCTTGTCCATTCAGCTCTCTTGGACTAACGCTGCCGCCCTTAGAACAAAGAAATAGATCTTTGGGAAACCAATCGGATGCAAACATCCGGTGTTGCTCAGAAGACTAACGTCGATCTTGACTTTGAAGACGATGTCGGCTCTCGAGTGCATGTTCTCGTGCACGACATCAAACCGCCTTTCCTTGACGGGCGAGTTGCCTATACAAGGCAACTTGACCCCATCTGTCCGGTACGGGATCCGACGAGCGATATGGCGCAATTTGCCAAGAAAGGTAGTGCACTTGTCAAGGAACGACGTGAGCAGCAGGAACGGGCGAAAGCAGCAGCTCGATTGACATCTGTCAGTGGGACCACACTTGGCAACCTTATGGGCGTCAAAGATGAGCCCGAACTAGGTGCGGAAGGACAACGTACAGGAGTCGATGAAGGCAATTATAAAGCCGACTCGCAGTTTGCCAATCATATGAAGCAAGCGGAAGGTGCATCGGCGCACACACGAAGCCGAACGTTGAAGGAACAGAGGGAGTATCTTCCGGCTTTCGCCTGTCGTGAAGAGTTGATGCGAACGATCCGGGAGAACCAGGTAACCATTGTCGTCGGTGAAACCGGTTCGGGCAAGACAACTCAGCTGGCTCAATTCTTATATGAGGATGGCTATTGTACTCATGGCATGATTGGCTGTACCCAACCCAGGCGTGTTGCCGCAATGTCAGTCGCCAAACGAGTCAGTGAAGAAATGGAGGTATGTATATTCCAGTTCTTTCCGTTTCGGGATGAACCCTACTGAATATGTTGCCTTTTGTTGTACAGTGCCAGCTTGGTGGTACCGTGGGTTATGCTATTCGGTTCGAAGATTGCACATCCAAAGCGACGAAAATCAAATGTAAGCGTTCTCGCCTTTACCTGCTCACACGGCTATCGTGCTCATTTCAAGCGTGCCACAGATATGACGGACGGCGTCCTGTTGCGAGAATCTCTCAATGAGGGCGATCTGGATCGGTATACGGTTATCATTCTCGATGAAGCACACGAGCGGTCCTTAAGTACTGACGTTTTAATGGGTTTGCTGCGCAAAAGTTAGTTCAGATCAGTTTGACATTGGTTCATGCAGGATACTAATCGCTTGTTCTTAGTTCTAACAAGAAGACGTGATCTCAAATTGATCGTCACATCGGCTACAATGAATGCGAAAAAGGTAAGGTTGCAAGTGGATGTATTTATGATTTGATGTTTATCCATTCCATCCCACAGTTTTCCGATTTCTTTGGACAAGCACCCGATTACACAATTCCAGGTAGAACGTTCCCTGTCGAAATCTTCCATAGTCGAGCCCCTTGCGAAGATTACGTCGACAGCGCCATCAAGCAAGTTTTGCAGATTCATTTGTCAATGCCTATGGGGGATATCTTGGTATTTATGACCGGGCAGGAGGATATTGAGGTAACATGTGCTGTAATCGATGGTACGTGACGCACCATTCACTCTCGTAAATCTCGGCTAATCCGGCTTGGCTCGAAAGACCGACTTTCGCAACTGGACGATCCAGCGCCTTTAGCCGTTTTGCCTATCTACTCGCAGATGCCAGCTGATCTACAAGCGAAGATTTTCCAGCCTACTCCTGATGGTCGCAGAAAGGTTATCGTTGCTACGAACATCGCCGAAACGTCATTAACAGGTAAGCCGGGATTTCTCCTTCCGAAGCTTTACGACAGCTTGCTTATACTTGCTTCATAGTTGATGGTATTCTCTATGTTGTTGACGCTGGATACTCCAAGTTGAAGATGTACAATCCGCGAGTTGGCATGGACGCCCTTCAGATTACGCCGATCAGTCAAGCGAATTGCGGACAGAGAGCGGGTCGAGCAGGAAGAACCGGGCCAGGGTAGGCCTCACTCACCCCGGTGCTATTTTAGATGCCGCGCTGATTTTTTTTTAACCTGCTGCCCAGATTTTGTTACCGTCTTTACACGGAATCAGCCTTTATCAACGAACTGTACCCTAGCAATATTCCCGAAATCCAACGGACAAACTTGGCCAACACTGTTCTGCTTCTGAAATCCCTTGGAGTCAAGAATTTACTCGAGTTCGATTTCATGGATCCACCGCCACAGGAAAATATCCTGAATTCCATGTATCAGCTTTGGGTTCTCGGCGCCCTCGACAACATTGGCGATCTTACCCCAGTAGGGCGGATGATGTCTGATTTCCCAATGGAGCCGTCACTAGCCAAGATGCTAATCACAGCGTCTGAGTACAAATGTTCTTCGGAGATGTTGACCATTGTGTCCATGCTTTCGGTTCCATCGGTATTCTACCGCCCACCGCAGAGACAGGAGGAGAGTGATGCAGCGAGAGAGAAATTCTTCGTGCCAGAAAGTGACCATTTAACATTGCTGAACGTTTATCAGCAATGGAAATCTCATGGGTAAGTCATTACTATCGCCCTAATAGGATAGATGGCTGAAATGTGCTTTCATGATAACAGTTACCGGGACGACTGGTCCATGCGACACTTCCTGCACCCCAAACTTCTTCGAAAAGCCCGGGAAGTTCGAGGCCAATTAGAAGACATCATGAAACAGCAGAAGATTGACCCTAATGTGTCAGTCGGCACTGACTGGGATATCATCAGGTATGTAGATCTCTCTCTAGCACACACATCAGCTCATTCCGTACCTCTTTGTCCAGGAAATGCATCACCGCAGGATACTTCCATCAAGCCGCGAGAGTCAAGGGTATCGGCGAGTACGTCAATATCCGGACAGGGGTAAGTAGCTTTGAAAGCGTTATATGAGCGCGAGATTGACATGCGGTGTTATACCTCAGGTTCCTTGCGTGCTGCATCCGACTTCCGCTTTATCTGGATTAGGTTATCAACCCGACTTCGTTATTTATCATGAACGTGAGTCATTGCCTTCATTATGGGCATCGAGGCTACTGCTAAACCACGAATCCTGGTTCACAGTCGTCATGACCTCCAAACAATATATGATGTGTGTGACTTCTGTTACAGCAGACTGGCTTGCAGAACTTGGAGGTGTCTTCTATAGTATCCGAGAGCGGAACGTCGATGGCCTGGCGCATGCTCGAGCCACCAGGGAGTTCTCACGAAAGGCAGAGATTGAGCAAGAAATGGCTGATCAGCGCGAACAGTGAGTTACGCAGTTTACCCTTCTCCGCCTTGGGCATCACTGAGCCGGGTGCTTTATCCACAGACGGGCTCGAGATCAGGAAGAGGAGAGACGGAAAGCCGCCATCTCAAAAACACCCAGATTACAAGCGCCGTCATCCACACCTAGGCGGTCTGCAGGCATAGGTGCTGGTGCTAGAGTTACTGCCACACCAAGGAGAGCTGGAGGAATATAAGATTCGCCGATATAGTAAACGTTATATTATACATCGGCGCAAGAAGTTGTAGCGTTCTCGTCAGTCGTTTATACCTATGGCAGCACAAGCAAGATTCATGGGGAATTTACGGCATGGGATAGGCCCGTTTCATCGTAGAGCCGGAATGAGGATTCATGGAGGAGTTCTGTAATGCCAGCAAGCTTTCCAGCACGTGGTCTCCTATTTTGACCCAGACTGCCTGTGCGTTTCAAATTCCAGGTTCTCGTATCAGTCATCGGTGACGAACTTATGACGAACTTGTTGGTCTCCGTGGAAACCGGCTTTATCTTGCGCGTGAATACGCTGTTCTAAAGGATAAGATAACAGGCTGAGCGATCGACCGTATGGCTGAGACAGGCAGCTGTCCAGACAACCTACTTCAAGTAATCCGAGCTATCGTCTACAGGTATCCCACCTGCGCGTCCAGACCTCACTGCACTACTCCAGCCTCCTCGGATCTCCAGCCCCGGTATCCCGACAGAAAAGCATGCAAATTGTTGAACCCCGCCTGTCCTCGGACAGCCTAAATATACTTGTTATGAACCCAAACTCAACCGAAGGATTTACGCATGTGAGTCAAGCCCCTCCAGCTCTGCCATGTTTGACAGTGCTTGATATTGTCCCTCTTGTCCATCCAGGCAATGGCCGCACATCTTTTGATAACATTTCCGGAATCAAATGTGCCCAGAGTGCGCTTCGAGTTCCTGACAGCTCCCAGGACAGCACCCACATCGATAACGTCCATAACGACCTCCATCCTGTCAGCTACACATTCTCTCGATGTGATCCTTCCGCGCATAAATGACAAAAGCCAAGCACCAATCCATGCCGTCCTCGTCGCTTGCTTCTCCGCGCATCCCCTGGTACCCATGTTGCGAGAATTGACGACACTGCCGATTGTAGGCATCATGGAAGCCGGTATCCTTTTCGGCAGCCAAGTAGGCGGAAACGTGGGAGTGGTGACGACAGACAAGCGTTGGGAGCCACTTCTGGAACACGAAATCGAGGGGGACTTAGGATTGAAGCGACAGTGCTCGGCGGGTGTGATATCCAGCGGTCTCAGTGTAATCGAACTCGAGACGCTGCCGAAAGAGAATGTTTACGAGGCTGTCTGCAAAGCTGCGAAGACAATGGTACATGATCGGGAAGCAGATGCTATCTTGTTGGGATGTGCAGGCATGGTGGGATTGGACAAGGTCATTCAAGAGGCCGTAGGACCCGAGGTGACAGTTCTGGATCCCGTCGTCTGCGCCGCAGAGATGTGCATCAGTCTGGCTAGAATGAAGCTGAGGACAGCCAAGAAAGGTAGATATGAAGCGGCGGAGCCACCAAAGCTATCTGGATGATGCATTATAAGCATGCTATATACAACGATGTTGAGTTTCCGATTCAACCGGTCATGTGCGTCTAGGGGCTGGACTCGGAGTCCTGCGAGTTCAAAAGTTGGGTCCATAAGTACTCGATATCAGATTTCTGCGATGCGAGCTCGAAAAGTTCAAGCTTACCATGTCCGCCTATGTGATGATTTGTTCGCGTTTGCCGAATTCCATCCATTGGCCCTTTCCATGACCTCTCCCCTGCTTCTTGTTCCAGCACTCCTTGGTAAACCCAAGCCAGAGGGCTCATTACGTCCAGGAGTACCAAACACACTTCTTTGTAAGAGGCTTCGTCCTGCAGGCGTCAGCGCCTCTTCTCGCCTTCTCGGTGTCACAGAACCGGGAGTGGGTACGGCAGGCGGCCCCATGGAACCAGCCCGCGTAGTTGATCCAGTGTCTCTGACCGATAAGACCGCGAGACCCTTGGGCGTTGAGCCAAATCCTTTGGCACGTTCTCGCATAGATCTTGAAGCATTTGTCGCAAGTCGTCTACCGATCTCGTCTCTTCGTTTTGGCTCATTAATTTTGAAATTGTTCGGTGTCAGGTCGGCATTGGCATCATCATCACCATCTAGCGCTCGGGGTGTTCCCAAGAGGGTTCCCCAAGTCATCAATTGCTTAACCGCATCTGGACCCAGTTCACTAGGCGATGGCGATGGGACGGCGGGAACTAGGGGGTAATTTCCGTATTTCGGCAGGGAGGACGATGGTTGATCTAAATGCCCCCAAGGTGAGAACAGAATTAGTAACAGGAACACGATAAAGCTCGTGGGACGAAGCTCACATTGCTTTCCGGCTATAGCCGCTCCTACTCTACTTCTTGAAGGGCTTGTCGCACGCCGAGAAGAGCTTGCATCCTGGTCGTCTCCATCATCCTCATCTTCCAATCTAGTATTAGCGTGCCTAATTTCTGGGGGATCTGCACGCATCTGCGCAGCAGTCAATGCTGGCCGAGGACCAGGAAGTACAGGGTTCACATCGGCACCGGGCCCAAACATAAGGGCATTCCGTGTCTGCGAGACGTACGACAGCGCCGGATCAATACCGGACAATTCGACCTGACGTGGCAGGACTCACTTTATAACCCCACGTAGGCACAAGTTTCTCCCTATCATCCTTCAGCTCTCCCATCACCTGTTTCTCCCTTGCTTCTCTTTGCCTTCGATCCGCTTCGCCTCTTCCCAAGCCATCCCCCGCGCCACTTGCAACTTCTCGAGAGGGAACCAGCTCTCCCTGTCTGGTTACGATAGCCGTCTCCGGCAATCCAACCTCCGCGAGCGCTCGAGCGAGATGCGTAGATGGATCCAGTACAATCTCGACCAATTCGCTTTGGTCATTGTGGACGGCAGGGAAGGAGCCTTCTGGTAAAGCGTTGGGAATAACAAGTTGCGTGTTCCGGAGATCTGGTACGTCAGTTTCTGGAGCTCGGCGAACCAAGGAGCGGATATCAGCCGTTGTTGCATCTTCCGCATTGCTGGCAACAAGCGAAGTATTTGTGGCGTCATTGCCTGTATCTGCGACTTCAGTCTCTGCACCGGACTGGATAGCTTTCTGCTTGCCCTTTCCCCCTTCGATTCGCTTTTGGTCCTGCTCTTCAGTTTTCGGTAACGTCAATGCTAGGCGATGTGTCGGAGGTTCGATCCTTTTCCTAACTGGCAACAGTCCATCGTCAGGTACATAACCCCCAGCTTCGATCAACAATTGTCTTCTTGACTGTTCCAGCCGAAGTCGATTCTGTTTAGCCTGTTCTTCAGCTGCATATGCCCAGGAGTATTTTTCCTTCTTCAGGCGATTCTCTTCTTGCAAGATCTCCATGAAGGATGAGTTGTCTTCGGAAGTGTACGCCGCTTGAAAGTTCTAGACGCAACGAGTATTGAGCCACCGGAAGAGGTGTGCATCCAGGAAACAAGACTTACGTCTAACCCACTCGACAGATCGATTCTTCTCCGTTTAGACTCCCTCTCGTCCAGAAGCTCTTGTGCGGGATTGTATGGCATTGGTGTTTCCATACCTGCTCCGCCAAAGGGGGTTCGCGAGATGTAGGGTGTCCCAGCAACATCAGCCATTTCCCTCTCCCGCCTATGCCTTGCTGCCGTCATCTGAGCATCACGCTGTCCCGGTCCGGGAGTCAAGGCAGATAAGTAACGAATTGAATCTGCAATGGCTATCGTATCCTGCGACTCTAGTGCTGAAAGGTAATTGTTTGTTGCCGACAATCGGTCTAGATTTGGGAAGAAGTCACGTTTGATAATGTGTGATAAGGAGGCGGTGTAATCATCTTCCTACAAGACGAGATGAGCGTGCAAGACAGCGAGAGAGCAAATGATGCCCCAAACACTTGAACTTACGTCTAGAATCACCTGTCGGGTCAAGCTGACCGGGGCTTTTGAGGAGGAATCGCCGGAAATCAACGCTCGCGAGCTGCTGGCGGGAGCTGGTCCGGACATTCTTGGCAATTGTGCAATTGGCCAGACAAAAGAATGAGGAATGGCAGCCCTAGGATCCCGGCGTTATGTATCTATTGCCCAATGTAGGGGCAAACAATGGTCGACGAGTCGTACGGAGAATCGTGAATGCATTCATCATTATCGCATCTCGCCTCCACCTCCTGTGACCTCTTCATTCCTGTGCGATCGACAGCAACGCCCGCCACCAAAGGCAAAAGCAAAACAGAATTCCTGATCTACCTTCATGCATGAGCCTGGAAAGGTAAGTCACCGGGTGTCTGTACTGTATAGGCCAGGAGACAAACACGATTGCGTAGTTACAACGCCTGAGATACTAGAACATCCTGTTTCTATAGGCTTTTATTCCAATCTCGTCCCACTCCTGCCGCTTGATCCAAATATCGTTCATCGCGTCTAGTCTCGTCCACACCACTCCGCCTCTCCAGGTAACGTAACGTGGATCTAGACCTCTTGGAGGCGGTAGTACTTGTGGTGAGATACCTGTAGCCATACGAGCATCGCAGTGTCGTTCCACACTAGGTTGAATAGATTCCGTTCAGCCACATCCCTTGCCTGTTTTATGTAAAGTCAACTCACCGCCAAGCCAAAGCTGGGCTGATGCCTTCGATCAATGCACCCCCTCCCAAGACCAAAATAGCATTGGCAAGATTGGCAGACTTGAAGTCTGCACCTGCAGCCATTAGCGAGTTGGCGACGGCAAAATCGATTGGCATCTTTCCTGCTACTTCGACCACATCAAATGTAGGTGCAGGGGCTGGAAGTTGAATTGGTTCAGGCTGGAAAGTAGTCGTGGTTTCCTCTCCCGTTTCTGGATTCACTGTTACCGTTACCACCGGGTCTTGCGGTATCGGATGCGGCGCAGGTGGAAGTAGATGTTCAGTAGATTTGGCCATCGCCAAAGTCTGTAGAGTGGGAATTGCGTTAAATTACCACAAGGCTGATGGTCTAGAGTAACTTACTGTGCCATCGTCCTTGAGATCAGGCATGCTATCATCCTCGTAGTTCGTCTTGATTCTTTTAACGACCGTCTTTGAGACCTTAGCTGACCAGTCAAGAACTCGAGGATCGAAAAAGCACTGATTCATAGGCAGCGGAAACATTAGTACAGACACGCAAGCAGGAAATACTGGGCTGATTTACGGCAGGAGCTAAGACAGGCTGATCAAACGTTTGCAGCTGATATTCTGTCGTTGGTGTGCCTTTGTGTCGCACTTGCAGTTTCCACACGTTGAATGCGACGAGATGCTAAAAGACATGGAATACAGCACATAACTGCCAGTGAGTAAAGTACGACAATGAACACTAACGGCGAAACTTACGTCGAGCAGTGTGCACGTACGTGTCGTGAGCTCATCCATCATTTGCCAATCGAGTCGACGATTTAGGTCAAGCTCATGATAAGGAAAAGACACCCTGCGCAGCAAATCGGTATAGAACGACGTAACGTCATCTCGGCCGAAATGCAGGATATGCCTATTGTGCGTGAAAATCAGGCCGGATAACGTCACGTCAAAGAGAATTGATATACCTAGTTTCGCCGAGTAGAAGTCCGTCATCCACGCATGCGACACTTGTTCGCTCGGCTCCAATATCTACGACACAAGCACTGGAAAGTCCCGCTCCAAACGTAGCGCACAGCGATTCCTGTAGATTTGTGTCAGAGTGGCCGTGTTCACTGAAGGGATTGGCACATACCTGCAGAACCCCACATTGCCTGAACCCCATTCTCTGTAACAGAACCATGCACATCCCCTCGATATATGCTTTATCTGTATGATCTGGCACGATCAGGGCTACTGAATATTTCTGGGCGTATGGATGAGTGAGCGTCGTACGCTGCTTTTCAACAAACGAAGCCAACTTACCCACAAGTCTTTCGTGCTGACAGGCGGATTTAGCTTGCCCAATGCGTGTTGGAGGATGTCTTGGACATCGGATAATATACGTTCGGTCGGATCGTCACCATAATCACATGTGTTAAACGTTCGGTTCCGTATCGGATACCGCAATTCGTATGGCGCGTCTTCCGCAATCCAAAGATTCTTGTCTGGAAAGAGAATATCTGCAGAGTAATCCTCAAGCCAATCCACACCATAAGGATCGTCATGTGGCTTATACTGTATGGGCTTTTGCGAAGAATTGTATCGTGTAACTTGCTGAATTGGTTGATCGGCCTTTCCGGCTGGAAGTTTAAGCTTTTCCAGCCGCATCCTGAGAGGAATTCGTCAATATCGGCTTCTACCTAAGAAAAGTGCCGGTACCTACCGTTCCCTTAACGCCACTCGTAGGCTTGCAATGACGCTATCTCGCTCTCGCTACCCTCGTAGGTCGAATCAGAGGCGTCACAAAGGATAGCGAAAAATCGTAAACTAAAACCCACCTGTTCGGCCAGTGTGCTCGAGCTTGGCAATGAGGAAAGGCCCGTTAAACGGCTCGACGACGCTGAGATCGACTCCTCTGCAGCCTTTTCGGCCTCTTCTCCCATGCCATCCTGCTTTGACGTCCCTGTCTTCCGGTATATGCAGTTCGGAATTGAAATAGGGCTGTGTGTCTTCGGTCATCAGTAACGATTGAACCGACAGTAAACAATATTGACTCACGTCAGATCGCTGCCCCGTCCAATCTTCAAGTATCGTGAACCAGGGTGTATGATTAACGTTTCATCGTTGAGGATCTGTGCGGGGTATCTGTCAGCGAGAACCTCGTGACTGGTAAATAGAGCGGGCTCACCTGTAGAGCTGGGACTTGCCCATTCTCTGGATTTTTGGTTGGGAAATCGCTCAATACCGTCTCCAGCTCTTGCGCAAACTCTGCTTCTAATGTTTCTGGCATGCGAGTATCGATCGCAGATGTCCCATCGGATATTGTGTTCCCCGCTGCATTCGTGGTGTCAGCTTCATTCGCGATGCTCGGCGATTGTTTTCTGCTTGAATTAACGCTCAAGCCAGCGTTGCGCTCTGCGGGATCCCAAGGTTTCCCGCCAGCCCGACGAATTCTTTCCTCCTGTTTTCCAATTAGACTTTCTACCAGTCTACGCTTCTCCTCTCGTCTTAACCCATCAGATTCTTCGGCACGTTTACGCGCAACGGATTGATTGTCTGCGGATTTTGAAAAGTTGAGTTGATTGCCTTTCACATACAGACTATTGCGATGGGCAGTGAGTATCGTATCCTGTACATCAGAGGCAAAAAAGAGAGCTAACCTGGGCTGAAGATAAAAGTTTGTCTGTGACAGCATCACGGCTTGCATTTCGGGCTGAGTATGGTATCGCTCGGTTTCAGCATGATCATAGAAGCAAAGGCGTTATGTCTTCACTTACCCTTTTCCTTTTGCCTTTTGAGTCCCTTGCAACATCATGTAAATTACCCACCGTACTAGGGATGTGCTGGTCCGTAACGTTCGGATGACCCGCTGCGGAGTCGGAAGTGATCGCTGCGTCCATGGTGATCCTTGAGGTCAGCAATACCACTGTAGTAATGAGACGTCCTGGTGTTGCCAGCAGATCAAGCACGATGAAAGGTTCCAGCAATCAAGGCTCGTCTCCGGTGGGCTTCATGCCAGTAGCACGAGTTGGCAGTCTGGTAGCCCCTGGCAGGTGGGCATATGTTCGAGATTTGCTTCCGCGCATGTATACTTCGCCAGCACTTCGCCTGTAATATATAGTACATTAGAGTGCGGCGAAGTAGTAGCTGGTGAAGTTTTTCATCGCTTCCTCGATAACGTTCATGGGGTCAGAGCAGATATCCGAAGTCTCACGAGCGTCGTCGCGCTCTGTTACCTGGTCGCGGCTATGCCTGATTGTATGGTCTATATGTACAACTTGAATACAACCTTTGCCCCGAGCATTACTGGCCTTCCCGTCCACCCCGAACATCTTCTAATCTCTCCTCCTCACTTTTATATTTACCATCACTATGTTCGCTGATCGCTGATCTTATGCTCCTCCCGCTATTCCTCCGCATGGGTCCCCCGGCAGAGGAGGGCCAGCCAGACGGAGGCACAAGGGTATCCGGCATTATGAGGCCATCAGCTGCCGTTCCGTTTCCTGTTTTGGCGATACTTGACCTGCGTGCGCGGGACGATGGAGCAGCGCCGCTACTCTGCTCGGCAATACTTTGACCGCGCATCCTATTAATCGAGCGACTGAGCGGCACCTGGGATGCGCCGTCGACGATAACGGGCGTGTTCGTACCGGAAGACAGGGTGGAGCCTCCCTCGAGCCGGCTTTCCATGTCGCTTGTTTTTGCTTGTTTTGAAAACTACGAACGCAGAGGGGTCAGGGAAGTAAGAGCGTTTGGAGGCAATCGAACTTACGGCAACCCAAAGCGCAGCACTGAGAATGATTATCGTGCCAAGCACAGATAAAAAGGATGTTTGGGTATGGAACAAGATCCGTTCGATGACCGTCGCGAATAATAACTGAGGCATATGACACCTGTTTCTTGAGCTTGCCTTGGGAACTGGCAAAGGAAAAAACATACCTGAGTGTACATCGCAAGCGACCCCCTTCCGGCCTTCTCCCTTTGCAAACCCATGGTGACCAGCAATTGCGCGCCAAGCCCAAAGACACTGGGTATGCCAGGACACTCAATGACAAGGAAGCAACCAGTACTTTGTAAAAGCTCGATACTCACCCTATCAGAAGGATCAAGCACCAACCAATCACTGTCCGTGGGAATACGAGGGGCTCCCGCAGTATCAGCATCCCAATGATGGATACGACAACACAGTAAAACGAAAAGTAGGCTATCGAATGGAACGATTTCGCGCGTGTGCCAATCGCTCGAATGGCGGTATCTACCGCGGGGTTAAGAGGGGAAAAGTATCCACTCTTTCAGCCTTGCAACACAAGCGGGATAGAACATGTACCCGACGACCCGAAGAACGGGATACTCACAAGCGCCACTACTCCCACAAACACCCATCAACGCAAACCCGACCGCCTGCATCCTCTGCGCGGGCGTCGGATGCGCGTGTCCGCCACCTGCTGCTGCACCGTGCTGCGGAAGGGTGGGGATATTGCCCCAATTGGTGCGTGAACCGCCGACGCCTCCTTCTGGCGATACGGGAAGACCGGTGGACGGGTACGCTGCGGAGCCGAAGATCGCAGTGGGGCGTGCAATGAGGATCACACCGAGGAGAGATACCACTGCTCATCGTTCGCAAGGGATTCGTCAGTGAAGAGTTCGCTCAAAGGTGCCGAGTGTTGGCTTACTCCCCGCTACAAACTCTTTACGAGTGAATGGTTCTTTAAGGATCATGTACCCGAGCAACGCCGTCGCCGTCGGACTCAAAAACCCGAGCGTTGTGGCATCGCTCAGCGATAGGTATTGTAGAGATTGATACCTGGTCCAGAAAGGTCAGGGTCGTGCGCGCGCGAACGTCACGGGGATAAACAAGACTTACATCCCGGTCAAACCAAAGAAGCTAGAATCTGCAGGTTAGCTTTTCGGTTGGCGCAGGCTCTGCAGCGAGTCTTGTGGGGGGGAAAGGGGTAAGACGTACCCGATGAATCCCCTCAATGCAAGTAATTTCCGGACCTCTGGCGGGCCGAATAGCCAGTGTGGATCGTTGTTCAAGTAGAGATAGGATATGCAGCCCACGAATGTGATTGCCTAGCCATGAATGAAGGCAGGGTTTGTTCCTCCATGAGTCCTACGAGCGCGATGTGAAGCGTGCAAAGGCGGACCGACCGACTGACCATACGAATAGCAACAAGTTCCAGCGTCGGCAACCCGCCGCCTTGCTCCTCGCTCTGCAGAAATTTGACACTCGCATTCATGCTCGCAAAGAACGCCTGAGAGCACGCAATCAGCACCAGCCCTTGATTGGCGGCAAACCATTCCTTGGTCGAGGCAAGGTAGTGGTGCAGGGCAGATGGTCGTTGACGGGTGGTTGTCGTTGTGGGGTAATGAATGTCACCATCGAAAGAGGAAGAGCGGAGGAGCGGTGTATTGGTGGATGACGAGTCGGGGAAGTAGGATGTTGGATTTTGCTGCGAGTGGGAGGCGGAGGGAGAAGGGGTTGTGGAGCGCGAGGAAGGGGGGATGGGAGAGAGCCACGCCGAAGTCGAGGGCGTTCCGGGGGACATTGAGAGGGTGTTGAGCAAGGAAGACGGACAGTGACGCCTGGCTCGACTTTGTGGTGCAGGGAGAGAAGTGAAGGCTGAATAGCTGGCTGGTCAGGCGGAGCAATGGCCGAGGCTGTCGCTCGCGTGTCTCTGCCGATCGTGGTTGTATGACCGAGCTCCGACTCAGATCAGACCCGCTGGGGCGAAGCGATGATTCGCGGCTGACTTGGTGATTTGAGCCGTGGGTGCGGGAGACAGGATCAAGGTAAATGGATAACTGATACAGTGTTGTTACATATTCGTTGTCCATCTGCCTAACCGGTTACTTTATGATACATCCCGCACATCCGAATGGGATGGCCTGGCTGAACGCTTCGGACCGCAAATCGGCTGATGACTCGAAGCCTACCTCTACCGACTTTGAATCCACTGCCTATCTCACTCCTTGATCTCCCTCTTCTGGAACAGCCCTTCAATTGGGACCAACCACGACTCTCTCAACCGCGTGAAAAACTCTCCCTTGGGAGGCATATCCTTCCTCCCCTGTTCATCCCAAGCGCCCCACATGACATAGACGCTCGTCCCTTTCGCGCCCGCACCGTACTCCAAGATCGGGCCGCCGCACTTGCCACAGAATTCACGGTGTAAGAGCGTGCCCGAGCCGTTGTCCGCTTCGTGGACGACGGGTTGGGCCGCACTCGTGATTCGGAAACCAGAAGAGGGGAATTTCGTGGTGGTGCCGTAGGGCCCGCCAAAGAATCTCTGCGACACACATCGGGGACGGAAGCGGGCGAGATGCGGACGGTGTGAGTGCGACGTATAGCCAGCGGCATCAGCTGGTATCCTGCGCCTGGCGTACCTTGCAATTGTTGCAATGGCAGATAGACGTGCGCGCGTTGTCTGGCGAGTCTATCTCGCCTTGGAATGTGATTTCCTTGCAGTAGCACGAGCCGGTGTAGATCATTCTGGATGAGGGATTGCAGGTGGAAGCACCCAGGCAGGAGGGCTGGACAGGGAAAGGGAGGGCCATGATGGCGTTGTGCGCGCCCGCCGACTCTGGCCCGCGCGATCTTCTGGAAACCGGAAGCTGGAACGCAGTGCCGAACGGATGACTGGGCGATCAAGAAAGGAGGGGCGACGATAAGGATCGCTTTATAATCAGCACTCCATCCTTCGCGCCTGGCTTCACACCAGCAACTCCCACCCCACCCGGCCACACCCACCATGGATACCTCCAACGAGCTGTCAGACTATCTCGACTTTGCCATCTATGATGTGCGTTCTGCGCCCCGTCTCCCGCCTAGCAGCACTAACCCTGTCCTCCCTCCCGCGCGCACACAGTCCGATCCGATCCCGGAACCCATCTCACCGGCAACGCTAGCCATGTCCCCCTTCTCCTCCATCGCCACTGTCGCCTCCAATACGTTTGGTGATGACCCCGTCCCTGGCTTCTCCGCCGATCAACTGCTCGATTTTCCCATGTGTTCCGCCGCCGCCGCGAATGATGGTGGTTTCCCCGGGACATCGTTCTCACCCTTTGCGCTCACGGCACCATTCCCAGAGTTTACCGACGCGCAGGATCAGGGTGCGCAATCGACGTTGATGCAGAGTCATCACGAGCCGCCAATGGCGGCGCCCATGCTGTCCAAGTCTGCCGACGTCGACATTGCGGCGTTGTTGCGACAGTACAACGAAGGATCGGTTACGAACCCTATCAAGGGCTCAGTGCTGCCCGCCGTGGCAGAGCCCCTCGTGGCTGTCAAGCAGGAACCCATGGACGATGTGCTCATCTCCGTGAACGATACCACCGCCACTCGATCATCGGGCATCAGCCCTGCTGCACTCTTTGGAAGCACAGCCGCTCCAATCCACGATCAACCGACGGGCACCGCATCGGCCTCGGCACAAGACTTTTCCCCCTTGTATCCTACCCTTCATCGATCCACCTCGTCCGCGTCTGTATCCGCATCAGCAAGTGAAGAAGAAGACGATGCCCACGAAGCCGTCACGCCAGATCCTTTCGCCGAATCAAAGGATCAAGTCGATGTTGTCACGCCTGCCTCTGTGGGTGGATCCAGGAAAAGTTCCGTCGCCGCCACTCCTGCGATCACTGGGAAGCGTGGAAGGGCGACGGACAGCGACAGCGTCAACGACAAGGTAAAGGCAAAAGCCAAGACGAGCAACACGCCGCCCATTGACTTCACCTCGTATGCCCGCGACCCTACGCCCGTTCGCGAGTTGTCTGCAATGGACGTGCTCGATGACACTGACGGCGGGTTTGATGGATCGAGCTCGACTCGGATCAACATCGACACTCTCAAGCCGCTACCCCTTCCGTCCATGTTTGGCGGGATCAAGGGCAAGGGCGGGAAAAAGGGCGGAGGATTGTCTTCCGTCGTGCTGGAAGATCCTGCTGAAGCTGGCGAAGACGATGATTGGCGACCGACGCCCGAAGAGTACAAGAAACTCTCGTCAAAGGAGAAGAGGCAGCTGCGCAACAAGCTTAGTGCCCGTGCGTTTAGGACGCGAAGGAAGACGTACATCAACGAGTTGGAGGATCATATCAAGGATCGGGATAGGTTGATTGATGCGATCAAGGGCGAGCTGATGACCAGTCGATCAGAGAATGATGAATTGAAGTGAGTGTCGAGAATGTCTCGCTTTGGACTCGGAAAACTAATCATGTCACATCGACAGACGAGAAATCGACGCACTGAAACGAGCAGCCATGGCACCGGTTCCTTCGAGCCTCAAAGAAATGACACCGGCACCAACATCTGCCCTCGTTGCCGGTCTCGGCTTGACGACTGCCCTCAATAATAACGCTGGCAAGCCTTCCTCTTCCAGCACGATCAACACCTACAACCCCCGCAAAGACGTGTCTGGCTCCACTTCGGCCGCACTGAGCGCCATGTCACCCAAGTTCTGGGGCCCGACTTCCGGCACTGCTGGGGGCGGGTACACGACCTGTCATACGACGTTTGTGCCTGATTTGGTGTTGCCTGGTGCCTCGGGTGCCATGTCGCCGCCATCTTTGTCCTCGTCGTCGTCTTACTCGTCGCCATATTCGTCGCCCGCCACTTCCACCACTTCGAGTGCATCTCCGTACCTGTTCGCACGCTCGAATCTAAACCCGCTGTTGAACGACCCCGCCAACAAGTCTTCGATGACGTTGGAGCCGACGTCGCCCGTAACGTCATCCATTTCTCTGTTGACCCCGACGGACGGCTCAGACTTGTCCGACTCGTTCGGCAACTGGTCCGCGCAGAACGGATTCACATGGAACAACCTCGATGCGTATCGCATGCAGTTGTGGAGCAGAATGGCGCGGGATGCGAGCTACGCGCGACAGGGTGTGCCTGTGGAGATGCGACCCAAGTTTTTGCGCGAACAGCATCCCAAGTCACCGGCGCCGTCGTCGTCGTCGTCGTCGTCGATAGGCTTGAACGAAGCCTTGTCGCCCGTCGGTACAACGTACGCGGCAGCTCCGCCGACGTATCGCGAATCCCATGATGATCCGGTACCCTCGATCACACAGATTATCCAACATACAATCTCCACCCGGCTGTTCTCGTCCTTCCTTAACGCCCTCAAAGCCCCTCCTGTTACCACTGGAAACGGGGCAGGAGGTCGTCTAGACTCTGAAAAAATCGCCGACATTGTGAGCGGCAAGGCCCACCTTGGTGTCTTCCCCTCGGAACCACCTGCGTATTCCGAGAAACATCGGGCGACGGCGACCGGGGATGCGTTTGATGTCGAGGCAGAACAGGCGCTGGCTATGAGCTTTACCAACTTGAAGCTCGCGACGGAGAGTATAGCGAGGAGCAAAAGCGCGGCCGTGACGACTGGCACGAGGTGATGGCAGTGTATTCGCTTGACGACGAGCGATCCATGTAGAATTCTGGACCCCAAGATGTAACTGGTTGTATTTCCTCCGCATGGTGATATCCCCGCTTTTTGTTTATTTTGTGCTGGCCCGTGTCAAGTGTAACAATACACGTCACTGCGACACTTCAGATGTTCGCCAACACACCCTACTCTTCCATCAATTCTCCTTCAAAGGAGTCTGTAAAAGGAGCTGGACTCCTATTCAGTAGAAGTATATAGTTGGAGGGTGGTGCCCTTTGATCGCACTTGATCCCTGTTGAAGACCAGCCATTATCAATTACATTCATTGATGGTCACGCATGCTGGGTCTCCTCATCCTGTTCCCGGCGCCCGCAGCCGGAGTTGGCCGGGTGCTGCCGCTCGAGTTCGACTGGCTCACATGATGCTCTTGCGTCAGCGACGACTACGAGCGAGATAGAGAACGGGCAAGGGCAAGTATCCAGCCCATCCCTTCCCTCCCACCATCCACGCCATGTCGGCATCCTCAGACCAAGGTACGTACCTCGTGCGTAAACGCTTCCCCGCTCACCCCCCCCCCCTCCATCGCCGCAGAAACAGCACCTTTGCTGGACCCGACGACCGATGCGGTCCCGGCCCACGCAGACTCGCACCGCCGGTCCTTCTTTCTCCGCCCCTCTCGCGGCCTGACCATGCTGGAGAAGGTTTTGACCGCACTCGCCATCTTGTTCCTCCTCCTCGCTGCCACATTCATCGGCCTATTCGCTGGGACGAGTCATCAGCTTGGCAAAGAGAGGCATCGTGCGCCTGTCACCGTTACTGCTTTGCCCACGGGCCGTCATGGCGCTACGAGCACAGTCATTGCCACTACCACCGTCGGAAAGCAAAGACCGTTCCCGGGACCGACGGGCAAGCCTGGACATGGTCATCATGACCATCCAGAAACTTGTCTCACCAAGGAATGTGTCTTGTTGGCAGCCAACATCTTGTCCTCTTTGGACGAATCCGTCGACCCTTGTCATGATTTCTACTCGTTTGCGAGTGAGTCCTGAGCTTGTGGATGCTCCTCGTATCGAATATCTCCACAAAGTGCATATGCTTACTTGCTACCGATAGATGGCGGCTGGCTGAAATCACACTCTCTTCCCGCCGATCGAGGCGTATACGGAACCTTTACCGAAGTCCAGGACGAGAATCGTAAAGTCATCCTGGGTATCCTCGAGGGCAAGGATAACAGTTCGGCCGGCTCCGACGACTCGGAGGAAGAGCGTGCCGAACGTGCGAATTTGAAAAAGCTGAGAGCGGGGTATGCAGCTTGTATGGATGTCGTACGTCCCTTCACCCTGTCATTACCCCAGGCCGCAAACTTACGAATCCCTTCCCGATAGGACCGCATCAACGCACAAGGCACGGAACCCCTCCTCCCTCTGATCAACGAAATCAAAGACATCCTCGGCCCATTCTACCTGCCTACCCACCCTTCCCTCACAGCCGTCGGCTTCACCGCCCAAGACCCTACAGAGGACGACTGGGAGGGCGCGTACACCCCTGCGTACAAGGTCCCGGAAGAACTTAGAGTACACACCGAGCTTGTCGCCGATGCGCGAAAGTCATTCAAGCACAGGACGAGGGCCGTACGTCGGGCCGAGCAGCAGGTGGAGCAGCGTTCCGAGGTTCAGTCGACCATGGGCAAGAAACGGGATACCGAGGCCTTGACTCGAGCTCTTGCGTTTGCTCACTCTCGAAGTAAGTAGTGGAACTTTTCATGCGCACTTGCGAGAATGCTAGGGAATTATGGCAATATTGGGTGCTGACGGAACACGCTATCACCCGTAGGTGTCGAAGCCCTTTTAGGCTTCGCGATCGAAGGTGATGCCGGAGGGGAGGACCCACAGGTTCAGGAATTATTCATGTACCAGACAAGCGGAGGCTTGCCTTCCAAGGTATACCAGTTGTCCCTCCCCCTCTCTGAGAGTCTGCTGACATGCTAAGGCACCTCAATCTTGATAGGAATACTATGAAGAGAAGCCTATTCTTGACTTCTATACCTCGGTCGTTGCGGACGTGCTTGCGGAGCTCGCGCAACCTACACCTGCAAAGAAGCACGTCGGGGATGATGCAAGCGATGATGACCTCGATGCCGAGTCTTGGTGGTCAATTGGTCACAAGGGTGGCAAGGGCAAGGGCAAGAGTGGTAAGAAGATTGACAGGAAAAAGTTTGTCAAGCAGGTCAAGGCGTTGGCAAAGGATGTTGTTCGGTTTGAGAGGGATTTGATGCGCGCCGGAGCGGATATGTAGGTCCGCTCAATTCAATACGATTGCACGCACCTCTCTAATTTCACATGAATGCACATTAGCGAGGACCTGTTTAACCCGACATTTGCATACAACCCTTATCCCTTCAACAACCTCTCCAAGGAACTCTCATTCATGGATCTCCCCGCTTACATCTCAACATTCAACACCCGCAACTTCCCTACCAAGATCGTCGTCACCCATCCGCCCTACATCCACTCGGTTCACAAGATCCTCTCGCGAACACCGGACCACGTCTTGTCCGCCTACTTTGTTACTCGCTTCGGGCTCTCGTATTCTACGTTTTTGGGCCCGCAGACGCCTGTCCGACGTGCAACCCGAAGATTGCAAGAGCTCTTGCAGGGTCTCAAGCCGGGCACACCGGAGGAGCGACAACTGTTCTGCCAAGCCTACGTGGACAACCCGAGTGGCTTGGGATACCTCGGTGGAAAGGAGTTTGTGGATCGCAAGTTTGCGGGACGTAGCAAGGAAAAGGCCGAAAAGGTGATCTATGATATTATCGACGCGTTTAAGGCCAGGTTACCCTCAGTTCCCTGGATGGACAAGGAGAGTGCAAAGGCAGCGCAAGGAAAGGTGCGTTCTACTTCGGCGATCGTTTCGCACGGCAGACTGATATCAAAGGTTTCTTTAGGCGGAAACTATGCTCGTCAAAGTAGGATATCCCACGTCACCCAACGTCTCCAGTGCCATCGCGCTTGAACGTTACTTTACGCCCCTTACCATCGACCGTGACTTCTTCGCCAACGGACTGCGAACTCGCGTGCTTGCAGAGACGCGAACGTGGTACACGCTGGGCAAACAAAGGGATAGAGGCGAATGGGAAATGGTTCCTCAGCTTGTTAATGCCTACTACAGCCCGCCTGACGGGGAAATCGTCTTCCCCGCGGGTATTTTGCAGCCCCCGTTCTTCAGCGCCGCCTGGCCAGACTATCTAAACTATGGTGCATTCGGATCTGTTGCGGCGCATGAACTCAGCCACGCGTTTGACAATACGGGTGCTCAATACGATGAACGTGGGAGGTTGAGAGACTGGTGGACGAATTCGACTGTCAAGGCATTCAAGGCAAAGGCTCAGTGCCTTGCTCGACAGTATTCGAATTACACGATTGACGGTCCAGATGGAAAGCCTGTTCACATTAATGGAAACGTGTGTACCACGAGTCGCATTACCCCTCTCAGCTCTCGGCTAACATGATCTGCAACACAGTTGACGAACGGAGAAGACTTGGGCGATTCAGGTATCACCTTTGCCTTCTCTGCGTGGAAGAACCTTTCTGGTAGCGTGCAAAACGCGAAGCTGCCTGGATTAAAGTATACCGAGTAAGCACAGGCCAAGAGCATATCCAGGCGACATCCGCTAACTAGGATCTGGACAGGGAGCAACTGTTCTTCATTTCGTCTTCGCGAGTCTGGGCTCAACTCATCAAGCCCGAAGCCGCGCTGGCTCGTATCCGCACAGACCCTCATTCGCCCAACCAGTACCGAAGTAACGGACAACTCAGCGGTTTCAAAAAGTTTGCTGAAGTGTTCAACTGTCCTGCCGGGTCACCTGTAAGTGATTGCCATGCAATTGAGTAACCGGATACTGATCAAGGTGCCACTGTAGATGAATCCAAAGCAGAGATGTGATATTTGGTAAACCACATGCAGCGAGAAAGAATTAGACCAACGCATATAAGATGATATTATGTCTGCCGCATAATCAGGTGTACTATATATAACATGTTCAAACTGAAAGCTTCCTGTCATCGCCATGTGCAATGCAATCTGCTTAGGTATTGTCTGTATGAGCGGATATCCAGGGCTTGGGCAACCGCTCCGCCAACTCGGCTTGCCGGTACATCGCACTATCTGTCTTTCTATACCGAATCGATATCGGACGTTCATCTTCTCCCTGAAGCACGAAAGGAACATGGTTAGATGCTGCCTGCTACGCGAGAGCCTCGGGCGGACGACTTACATGTTCGGCTTCCGCAGCGGCGATCGTGGCGAGCGGCACATGCTGACTCAGCCCTCTACAATCCTCGCGCACGGTCCAACTCCAGCCGATCGTGCCCAACAAGAGCGGAACGAGTCCCGTCGTAGCAAACCATGATTGTCGAGCGGCAAAGAGACCGAGCATGAATAGCTCGAACAGCACGATGCCCCATACAAGCCGCGCGAATGTGGTGGGCCATGCTTCGCCTGTGCTTTCGTACGGATTCACAAAGACTGGGAGCAGACCGCCCGTTTAGCTTTCGTGGTTGTGTAGCAAACATGGGATGCTCGTACCATAGATGAGCTTGTATTTGTATACCATATCTGGAGGAAAGACATCGAGGATGGGTGAGCGCCTGGGTTCCCGGTTACTGCTGTGTTGGGACACTCACATCCGACGGCAAAGTAGATGGCACCAAAGATCAAGATGAGCGGGGAGATGACCGAGTCTGTGAGGGTGAAAATGAAGACGAGGATGGCGGGCGGATAGATCATGCCGTAGTTGACGCTAGGCGGAGCATACAGCTCGACCAATTCTACGTAGTCGGGGGTGATGGGCAGGTCAGTGATACGATCGGACGGACAAGGCATAGAAGAATGACCGAGGACGAACCTCTTGGCGTCAGTCGGAAAAAGACGCGATAAACCGCGATCCAGAAGAGCGACCCAATGTTGAGCAGTTGAAGCGGCATAATACCGATCGCTTGCAAGAGGACGAACGACATGGCGAACGCGCGCGCATTCGGCTGCGTGAGAGCGTGGGCTAGTTTTTCCGGGATCTACGACGTGGGGCAGGAGGGGGACGGGTGCGTTGGTAGGTGTTAGCGGCGGGTGCGACAATGAGCGAACGAATAGAGACCCACCTTTTGCGGGGATCCGGCGAGGTCGAGGAACATGGCCCAGATGGTGGAGACGAGGAGGAAGATGAAGATGGTCGTAACGAGCAAGAACATGGTGTACCTATCGCCCCACGCGTCTGTCAACACCACTGAAAGCGGAGGCGGAAGCGGGGATGGACCCACTTTTTCAGGATAGAATTCGCAATCTCTGACCGACTTCGGAACCCCTGCCAATAACATAGCCACTCGAAGACGTACGGGAGTACAGCGTTGAAGATGATGATCGCGGTGGACGGAAGGGTGGTTTGCACCAATGCGCCGATCGTTGGGGATGCTTCGATCCAGTTGGCGAGCCAGGGAAGGAGGCGCTCGATTTCCTTGAATGATAGGAGCGTGGCGAGGGCCGAGACGGGAGCTGGGGATCATAACCATTAGTACCCATGCTTGACGCGCTGGGGGGGGGGGGTGGGGCCGAACGGTTCAAAAAAAACAAATTTACCGCTGTACCAACCCCCTCCCCCCCCCGCCCCCCGCCTCCCCCCGCCCGCCCCCCCCGCCCCCCCCCCCCCGCACCCCCGGAACCAACACAACCAGATGACCGCTGTAGCAGCCCACACCACCATCCGCCTCACCAGTCGTTCACGGGGCGACTTGCCCATGTTGGCCCACACGATGTCGTCCGGGTCGGGCGCGAGCTCGGTGCGGCACTGCGAATGTTCGGGGAAATGAACGACCTGGGCTGCTAGTTCCTGCGGGCGCAGTCAACGGTGAGCGGCGCGCGGGGCGGGTGGGGGGGGGAGGGGGTACTAACGGCACTGGTGATACTCTGAAACGTAACGAATGCCTCTCCGCTAGGCCTCCACGGATCCCTCGCGAGCTCCAGCCGAGTTGCCTTACGGCGGCTAGGGGCGGACCCGGGTTGCTTCTTCGCCTTTCGTGCGGCCGGAGGTCCCCCATTGCCGGCACCATCCGCGACCCCTGTATCTTCCGGGTCCCCGTCGTCGTCGTCGTCATCGTCGTCGTCGTGCGAATCCCCAGCGCCGCCGCCGCCGCCGCCGCTGTGCCCATGTCCCGAGTGATCAGAAACCATCGCCCGTCCTTCCTCTGTGAACCTGACCCTGGCGAACCCTTCCCCGTCCGCACCATCGGCATCGTCGGCGGCGGCATCGTCGGCGGCGGCGCCATCCCTACCCGCTATCCAGCCGGACAACCAACCTCTTCCCGCCGCCGCCTCCTGCGTATCGGCTGCCGGCCCATGTTGTCCCGCCCTCGCGTGCTGCTGCCGCCGTCGGCGATGCGAACCTCCACGTGCGAACCGGACATCCCCCTCTTTATCCGCCTCGTGCGCCTTTCTGATCGCCTGCACGCGTGCGGTGGCCTCGTCATACGCTGCTTGCCAGTAGGTGATGGCGTCGACCTTGTGCCCGAGGCAGGGGATCGGCGGGCCTATGCGCGTCGTTGGGCGTTTTCGTTGGGTCGTTGGGTGCGTTGGAGGTGGTGGTGGGGAGGGGGAGGGAGTGGCGGCGGCGGCGGCGGCGGCACCGGCGGCGACGGCGTATGCGTGCCCCGTGTGGGGGAGATCGTGCCTGCTCCGCACTTCGCCCCAGTTCGGGGACGGGTCCTCCGGGTCATCGATGAGGACCGGGATTTCGATCTGCTGCTGCGGCGGCGGGGGGGAAGGGGTGGCGGCGGGGGAGGGGGAGAAAGGGTCGCCGATGGAGCTCCCGGCGGGCGAGCAGTCGCGCGTCGTCTCGTCAACGGCTGGGAAAACCACCGCGCCCTCGTCGCCCTCGAGCCTGATCCTCCCGCACGCGGTCACCGGCTCCTCCCCGCCGCCCTGGTAGGCCCACCAAGCGCGCTCGAGCTGGCGCATGGCGTGCTCGCGCTCGCGAATGGCGTCACGCAGGTCGGCGCCGACGTGACGGACGACCTGGACGGCCTCGACGGGCCAGCCGCAGGTGTGTTCAAAGTACTCGTGGAGGGCGCGTTCGCTGCGCAGCGGGCGGGGGATGGAGGACACGAGGACGGTGCGTGCGGGCGTGGAGGATTTGCGGGCGAGGGAAAAGGTCTGTTTGGCGAGGAGGAAGCGGTGGTAGTTTTTGTGGAGGAGGTAGAGGGCGAGGAGGGAAAAGTAGTAGGTGAAGAGGAGGTGGAGCGAGGTCGTCGTCTGCGGGTCGATGATGATGTCGAGGAGGGTGGGGTTGCGGGTGCCGGGGTGGCGGCCGGGGGCGGCGCGCGCGGCAGTCGCGTTCCCCGGCCCGTCCGGCACGTCCGTGTCCGAGTCGGTGCTCCCGTGGCGGGTCCAGTTGACCGGCATCAGCACCGCGGCGGCACTGGCGGCGCACACGGCGAAAAACACTCCGCTGGTCTTGAGAAAGTCGAGGAAGACGACGGCGTCGAGGCCGACGGTGTCGAGCAGCTCGCGGTCCGTCACGCGCCACGTCGGGCCGAGCCAGCCGAACACGCCCGGCGTCGGCGCGGCGGCCGGATCGCCCCGGTCGGCGGCGTGCAGCAGCGCCCGGGGCTGGTAGATTGTCCGCCACCGCCGCCGCAGCAGGGTGAACGCCGCGGCCGACAAGACGCCGAGCGACAGCGACAGGAGCAGCTGCGTGCGGAACCACGGCCCGGAGTAGTCGCGTGCGATCGGCGACCCGGGCGGCGCCGCGGGCGGGGAGGGGCTGTGCGCGGGCGGGTCGTACATTGGGGCGGGCGGGCGGGGTCCTTTGACGGTCCTTTGGCTGATGCGACGACACGCTGAAACCTGACGCCGCCTTGAGCGTCCGATGACGCGGTGGGCGATCGAGGTGCGCCCGAAGCCTCTCCCCCTGCTGCGTTTCAGAAGAGATAGGGGTTGGGATGCCGATCAGGGGTGCCGATCCCTCCCTGCCCCTATCGCCGCCCCTATCCGCCACCATGTCCACTCCCGCCGATCTCTGCCCGCCCTGGGCCCCTTTCTTCGGGTACGCCGGCCCGCCGCCCGCCGCCCGCCCGTCCCGCGCGCTAACCCCTCCCCCGCAGCTTTGCAGGCGTGACCAGCGCGGTAAGCCGGTCCGTCCGTCCGCGCGCCTTCCCCGCTGACCCTCCGCCCCGCCCCGTCCCGCCCGCAGATGGTGCTCAGCACCGTCGGCGCCGCGTACGGCACGTCCAAAGCAGGTATCGGCATCGCAGGGCTCGGCACGTTCCGGTGAGTCCCGCCGCCGCCGCCGCCCCCGCCGCACGCACGCACGCGCTAACCCCCGGCCCCTCGGCACAGGCCTGATCTGATCATGAAGGTGCGCTGCCCGCCCCGCCCCGCCCCGCCCCCGGCCGCCCGCCGCCCGCACTGACATCCCCCACCCGTCCGCCCCGGCAGTCGCTTATCCCCGTCGTCGTATGTCCCCCTCCCGCGCCGCCCCGCCCGCCCCGCCCCGCCAACTAACCCCTCCGCGCGTCCGGGTGGAATGCGCGTCAGATGAGCGGTAGTACGTCCCTCCCCCGTTCCCCGCCGTCCCGTACAACGCACGCTTACCCTCTCCCCCCCTCTGGCCTCCAGTTATCGCCGTGTACGGCCTCGTTGTCTCCGTCCTTATCGCAGGCGGACGTAAGTCCCCTCTCTCCCGCCCCGCACCATTCCCTCACCCGTCCTCCTCCCCCGCCCCCCCGCCCCCGCCAGTATCCCCAACAGAACCATACTCCCTCTTCGGGGGGTTCATCCACCTCGGCGCCGGCCTCGGTACGTCCCCCCCCCCTCCCGGCCCTCCTTGTACGCGTGCGGCGGCGTGCCCCTGGCTGACATGTCCTGCGCACACCCACCACACACCACACAGCCTGTGGGATGACCGGGCTCGCAGCAGGGTACGCGATCGGGATCGTGGGTGATTCTGTAAGTCCCTTTCGCCCGCCCGCCCGCACGCCCGCCCTCCGCCAGGCTCACCTCGACCGTCCCTCCTCCCCCTCCCTCCCCACGTCCAGTGCGTCCGCGCGTACCTCTACGAATCAAAGATCTTCGTATCGATGGTCTTGATCCTCATTTTCGCGTGAGTCCTCCCCGGGGCGCTTTACCTTCCTCCCCCCCCCCCCCCCCCGGGGGCGGGGGGGCCCCAACCGGGGGGGGGGGGGGGGACCGGGCGGGGGGGGGGGGGGTTGGTGGG
>JABRPJ010000134.1:0-31855 GCA_013461525.1 Naganishia randhawae
CCTGTATAATCACATTGATAGCAATGATAGCTTGTGCACCACGTCCGTTGGTAAACGATGGCAGCTTCAATCTCCGCTCATCATAGCCATGTGTACAATGGCGATAAGCAGGTCTTCAACCGCTGTAATGCGCGTAGCACTTTTCTACCGCTGTAATGCGCGTAGCACTTTTCTACCGCTGTAATGCGCGTAGCACTTTTCTACCGCTCTTGCATGCATCATTTCGTTAGACTTATCCGCTTTACAATGCATTATGCACCTATACAGACACGACCCCTTTAGTGGTGGGCATCGGCCTTGGGTGTGTCCTTCCCCAAGAATTCCAAGAACTCCTTGGCTCCACCGGCAACACCTTCATCCTCAGAGGTCGCAGCCGCATCTGTGGTGCTGGAGGCGCTGGAAGACAAGACGGGTTCAGTAGCGTCGAACTTGGAAAGCTCGGCAGTCAGGTCGGAAGGCAAGGTAGGTGCCTGGGGGGCCGCAGGAGCAGCGTAGGACTTGACGCTGGAAAGATGGGCGTCGGCGGCCTATGCGATCAGGGACAGCAGTCAGCATTAACCCACAAGCGGAATTCAACCGACACATCTGTTGCCTTCCCCAGTAGATCCACAGGACACCGATGAGATCGCCTGGCCTGACGACAACACGAGGTTACAGTTCATATCACGCCTTCGATACTTGAGCGCCGTTCAAGGCCATCTGGATCCCGGGTTCTTTCCTGTTCCATTCTGATTCTTTACGACCCTCCACTCCGCTCCACCGCAACGCATTCAAAGCGACTTCACACTCACCTTGGCAGAAGGCTTGTAGCTTCGCAATTGGTTCAAGTAGAGGTCCTGAATCAAGTCTACATGACAAGAAGACGAAACAGTCAGTCCGCGTATTCATGGGCAGTAGCGGCGATTATGCCCAAGCAGGGTAAGCCATAAGAGGATATTCGACAACTTACCCTTTCGGGCGACCTGAGAGGTGGAGAACGACCTAACGGGTGCGGCGACCGATCGTCGGGCCTAAGACAAGGGCGGTGGTTCCGTTCCCGAATAGTTACAGGTATGGAATAGGCAAGAGGACCAAAAAAGCCGTTGCGTCGGACAGTAGAAGCCATCGTCGTTTCGACAACATGGTATGGAGTGTTATATTGAGCCGGAGGGCGGAGTTCGAGATAAGTCGAGAGACAGAGAGAGGAAATTGATCCGTTAGCTTATGTTATAACAGACGGGTTTGCTTCTGATCGGTTCGGAGTGGTCTCATCGAAGACTACCTCCGGCACGTCATCCGAAGGCGTCAGCCGACCGACTCTTCGACCGGTGCTCTCTTGCATCTCCACTGGCACCTCTGTAATCGCCCTATACGCCCCTACCAGCCACTTCCCTGTCATCCTCCTCTCCCTCTAGCCATCCTTCCCTATCATGCCATCCAGCGTCGAGCTTTCACAGACCGACAAAACAATCCGGCCAAGTCGGTGCGGCGATTCTACTTACAAAAGTTCGGAGTACGGAGGCCATTTTCACGGGATACGACTTTGTCTGACGGAGCCGGAGTGTAGGTGGGTATGAGGATTCGGCGTAGCGAGGTTAAATTAGGCTCCAGCCGTTTGGTCACCTGCAGCGTTGTAGACCGTTCCCTCGATGCTCAGCGATTGATTGTCCGTGCAATCCCGGGCTGCGAGCGCTGGCTGGTTGGCCAAAAAGCATTCCGCGCCAATGACGTGTCAAATATCAAGCAAGATCACTTGGCCTTCATGCACTTCCAGGCTATCGTTCAGACCGTCAAATAGATGGCTAACCAAGCTGCCAACCTGCCTGAAGCAGTTTCGACGATAGAGATCCGCTCTGGGTATGGCAGACTTCCACACTCCCGATCAAATATGCTGTAGCAACCTGAATGCTATGAAGCTATTTTCCCGAAACGCGCCTTAAGTCCTGCGCGTTCAGAGTATCACAATGGGTATATCCTCTTTTCGCATGTGGCAGGGCAACCAGCTACGGCTGGACCATGATGGTGTAATCATCTTTATCGCCTGCTACTATTTCGCCCAGTACATACAACACGAAACTATCTAGGTCATCGCAAGAGACAAGATTGCGGTTGTTTTGTTTTTCAGATACTTCCAAGTCTTCACTCTTCTTCCAACCTTCCTGCTCTTCGTCTAGACATCCACTGGATCCCGCCAAAGCAACATATACTCGGAGATCCAGCTGTCCAAGCCCGAAGAACCGAAAGACGAGAAGAAAAGAGGGTCAGACTAGGTGGAAAGGAACGATCCTTTTGGGTTAACAAGAAGGGAACGTGCCGATCGTTCGATGTCAATACCGGCCACTTGAACCTTCCCCCGAGAGAGGAAAGGCCATGGAGGTTCATCGCGCTGCACGTAAAGCCATGACGAGATTGGATGCAGAACTTGAAAGCCCTGACCCCTCGCCAGATGGCTTTTTAACGGTGTCATCATGGAAAAACTGGAGACAGGGCAGGAAAGAGCTGTCAGAACTTGTTCTACATCGCGGACAGCAATGCACTCACAACTTGGAAGTATCATTTGAGCAGCAAAGACAGCCGCATCGTCAAACACTTGCGGACTGACTCGTTTTGAGTGATTCCTGGGCACGGAGGAGACGGAAACTGGAGGCGCAAGGTTTCGATTGCGCTTTCACTGATATTTTGGTGGAAATGACGTGTGAAAGCGGAGTCACGACAATCATCCGGCCACGCGTTTGCATTCTGGGACGAGCAACTTTGTAAACAACCGGTAGATGATGCATGAGCAGTTGTGGGCTGTTGGTCGCTATTCAGTGTTGTCTTCGGTCTATATCATTTCCAGGTCAATTTCGCTCGAGTGCAGCTGCTCGATCTGACAGTCAATTTGTCACGCAATCCTTGCCACCACTGCTACCGGAACTGCAGCCATGAACCCCCTTCGGAGAGCTCCGTTTACCACCATCGAGGGTGTGAATCCAGATAATCCCATAAGGTGAGTTGCAGCCCTCAATTCCGTCTGCCATTCTGGTATATGGCTAATCCGAATGTCGGTACTGGTGTTTCTGACAGCGCTCAAATGGAAAAGATCGACCAACTGAATACGTTGCTCCTGCAAGAGATTGACGAGAATTTCGCAAAGTTCCATCAAATCGTAACCAGTCAAGTGTTACCAGAAGTCAAACGTTTTGCATTGGCCAGTGAACCCACAAGGGAGGCAGCGACTGTAAGTATCTTGCCACCTGCTCTTCATGTCTCGAAACGGATTTGGATCTCCTGATGGCCTCTTCTGCCGTGCAGTTCTGGCGCTCCTTCTTCGAGAGAGCAGCTTCCGTTAAACTCAATGCTCAGGGCGAATATACAAACACGACTGGATTGTCCGAGGACGTATACGGGCGCTCGGAACATGAAGGCTCCCATCGTCAGGAAAATGACGATGACAAGTCGTATTCCAGGAACTACGAATACGAGGATCACGAACAGACAATGGAACGCAGTCGACTGGACGATCACGATCCCAGATACGCAGCAGCGGATGACCAGGAAATGGAAGGAGAAGAGGATTTATCCATCACATCTGAGGACCATTCGTTCTTATACGGAGATCAGCCAATGGCGTCGTCCACGCCCAGAGCAAGCAAAATCGCTAGCAAGACGAAAGACACGAGGAATACAAAACGCGTCGAGAATCCGAGATATTCGGACCAATCTTCTACTTCTACGGACGCGGATAACTCATTCTTCCAACAGGATAGCAAAGGGAAAGGTCGGTCGAACCCTCGACATATGGAGAACGATGATCTATCCCTTGCATCGATACATGCGTTGGAGAATGTACAGATCAACGAAGGACCATCTCCGTTTGAACAGCTCGATCAACGACTGCGGGAGGAATCACATTCGAGCAATCCTATCATTGATCAAAGACAACCAGGCGATGACCATGATCAGGAATATGTAGACCAGACTATCACACGATATCAAAGAGGCGAAGATGACGGGCCGTACGATGAAGACGTATCAGTTATATTGCGTCCAAATCGAAACGCGCAAGATTTGGGAGGGTTTGCAGCACAATCGAATCGCACTCCGCACGGATCTACGGACACAAGGCATGGTAAAAACGAGATTGGGTCCCCTGGATGGAATGGAATAGCAGATCTCCGAACAACTCCTCTGAACGTTAAAATTAAACGTCAACTACCGACTTCTGCTATAAGCAAACCTGCCTTCAACCTACCAAGGGCAGGGCCGTCCGCAAAATTGCCATCTCGCCCACAACTCAGCTCAACCAACGTCGTACTATCGTCTGATCTGACTGCGGACTCCGTAACGTCCTCGAGTTTTGGCATCACCAATATGTCACCACCAGTCACAACTAATTTCGGAAACACCATCACACGTCGTAACCTGGAGAAGACACCAGCGAAAGAGGCGGTCAAGCTTGTCATTGATGATCTGATGAGGGGAATTGGTGAAGGGTACAGCCCTAGTCCAGTAATGGAAGCCGATGCAGCATTTGCAAAGTATGGTTATGGATTCGACGGAATAGGAAAAGGTAGGGCATCAGGGACTCCATCCAAGAGTATGGGCAAAAGGGGACAAATGTTGGATCAGCTATCGAAACGCGCGACCGACAGCCCGGTAAACAACAGGAAAGTGGACGACCTTGCTGCACCAACGCAGTATCCCAAATTCGTCAACTCTAGAAGTCCCGGTCCAGATACATCGACAGTCGGTATGCCGCGTGAGCACCTTCAGCAACAGGCAGACTCTTCGTATACGTATGACGCTCAAAGCCTGCTGGAACAATCTTTTGTTGGCCACGGCATGGGCGATGACTCTCTCGAGGTGGATCATGATATGCAGCTTCCCGAGGGGTACGACGACCCTACGATACTGCTCGGGGGACGACCTTACCCACTGAATAATGCAGACCAGCACATCCCATCCCCTTCGTCGGCACATCACGGACGAGAGGCCTATCATCAGCATGACGACCTGCTCGATGCCGAAACGACAGTTGATGCTGACACTTATCATGGCGGCTATCGAGAACGAGATGATCAACCAACTACCACATTGAACACGATGATGACAACGCAGTCGGATTTGTTGAGGTTCTCTCCCGCAGCGTCAGACGCTGCGAGTGTTTTTGGCGGTAGCAGACTTGTTCATGGACAGCCGGCTCGAAATGGGGGATTTGCGTTATTAGGTGCAGATGACATACATACTTTCCATGGAGGCGTAAGTGTTCTTGCCGTCTGAGCTTTCGACAGCAGAAATATGTACTGATGCTGTGCGCCTTTCCTCAAATAGCGCCTGGAGGATGCTGGCACGAGCCCGAGAGCTTCACCATCGTATGCGCTAAGCCGTAAGGGAGTGCATCCGGATCAGCAAAGTGGCCGCTAGGGCCCATAGGTGTTCTCAAATGATCGTGTAGATAAACATCGTACAAACTGCTCCCGCATCTACAGTGGAAGGTGGGCAGTGTTTCGATAGTCGCCCGGCACATTGTAAATAACCTGGTTGTTAACGGGATTCAAAGGGCTTTTATATATCAAACAGTAAAGACACAGACATCGTTCACATTCAGTCGTTTCCCTCTGAATTCTATCGCATGAAATCATGTGGCCATAACGAGGTAAACAGCAAATAACAACAAAGGCAAACTCAGTTCCCGTCAGACCCGCCCGGACTGTAAGCCGAGAAGCCTCGCGAATGTTTCTTGTCGGAAGCTTTACTAGAGGCTCTGAAACTAGATTTAAGGCCAGACATTGCAGGTGGGACAATGTTGAAGAAAGATGCTCCATTCGTTGGCAGCTGAACAGACGCGAATCCACCCGATGGAGCGCTGGCAGGTGCGGTAACCTTGCTGGGAGTTGACGGTAAATCGATCCCAAATGCTCCGCTGCGCTTTGCCGGGGTACTGCTTTTCACTTGCCGGTTCAATGCCGAGGACCTTCCATTGGATGAATCATTAAACAGCGGTTGTTTGCGGATTTTCGAAAGCGAACTTTTGATTTGCATGGCGTCGTGTTCCGCATTAAGCGCCGAACTGGCAATGTCGGCAGTAGACATTCTCTCGCGCAACAGATGAGATTGACGGTCTCCGGATTCTTCTGCCGACACTTTGCGTAGGCTGTCCGCATCTCGTGCCTTGACTGATAGCTTCTTCACTCTCTGTGACAGTTCATGTAGTGTCTGGCTTTCCTGAAGCACCTTGTCTTCGTTAGAGCGTAAAGATTGGTCAATACTTGCCAAAGCGGAAGGGCTGAAAAGAACCATATTAGCCGAAGTTGCTACAAGGCATCAGATTCACGTACCGAAGAGGCATACGCCCGGTTCGCTCTTGGCTGGTTCTGCGCTTGACATCGGTGATTTGTTCCTCAATCTCATTCAGTTTGCTCACAACATTCTGACAACGTATACCCCAATCCATGATGAGCTGTTGATCTTGCGCTATAGGATACACTTCAGCTTACCTTGTATGACGCCTGAAGCAAAATCTGGTCTTCTGCTTGCTGCGGTCGTAACCGCCGTAACCTGTGTCTTCTACGGAAGTCCGGATCCGTACGGGCACGCTTGTAGCGAGCGCAGCTTTCGCAAAGGTTGATCGCTGACTCAAATACAGAGGAAGAGTAGGTAAGGGTATGTTCGGTCACTCACGCTAACCGCATTATTGACTCGCCTTCATTCATGGAAGCCGTAGCTTTTTTAACCTCTTCATTTAGTTCGACACCAGCCTTCTGCATTTTGTCAGCGCTTTCATAGCCTTCCCTAGTCGCCTGAGCGAATATATCAAGGGCACTTAAATACCAGAACTCCGCGTGAGGAACATCGTCCTTCGTAGGCATCTGACCCTGAACTGCACTAGATGCGCTATGGAACGATTCATTCTCGTCTGCAAGGAGTTTGAGCTGTAGATTCTATCATCAGCGAACGAACGGAGTCTGATATTACCTCTGCTTACCGATTGCAGCTCCTGTTCGAGATATGAAAAAGCATCGGCGAATGCGAGAGCCAGCCCGTGGTTGCGCCCCGATGGATTTGTAGGCTGTGATGTCGACTCGGGTTTCGAAGAGAGATCAGTTGCCTTGTCCTGATCGGCCAAGTCTCCGCTTTCCGTAGTAGGCGGCTGCGAATTAAAAGCTGATTTGGAGGACGAAGACGCTTCTAAGTCAACGGTCGACTTAGCAGTAGGTGCTGACAATAATGTACCATCCCCTGAAGACGTCTGCAAAGGCTTTTTGGTAGGGGTCGGCTCCGCTTGTGACAAATCATATCCTACAATGTCTTCGCTTTCAACGGCAGGCAAGCTAGCATTGACGAGAGGCGAACTTTTCGCCGGCACTGCGGTGGGAGCTCGGAATCCGAAAACATTTGGCTTCGAGTGCAGCGTAGAACTGGCTGGTGGCTGCATGCCGACACCCGCGAAGGAAGCCTTGTTTCCGCTCTCCCCCGCTTTGTTAGCAGATGGAGCCCCAAAGCTGAACGGGGTGGCTGGTTTCGGTACCGGAGTTGCGGTATCCGAAGTGGATGTCATACCGAAAAAATTTGGAGGACTTGTTTTCGCCTGTTCGGCAGGTGTCGATATGACGGAAGATTGCGCTGATTTCGCGCCGGAAGTAGGTGGGACATCAAATGAGAATTTGGTAGGGCTGTTCTTGACCGGCCCCGTGGTCTCGGAACCAGTGGCCAAGTTTTCCCACTCGTGAGCTGCAGCTTGAACTTTGGATGTCCTTCTGACGTGGCCCTTGGCGAAAGAGGCGTTTTCTGAAGCAGAGGCATCTTCGCTCTCCGCTCTTTTGTTGATCGCCACGGAATCGGGGTTCTCCACCAGTACACCGGAGGAAGAGTCAGTCTCGGAGTTTTCGCCAGAACTGACTTCTTGCACCGCTGGCTGGTCCTCTTCAAGCGCAGAGTCGTTTTCTTCGTCGCAGTATGTGTAGGCGTCGAGTTCATCATCACTACGTCCTGAAGACTGACCATCCGCCTCAGAATTGGAACCTTCCTCGTCTCGGTGAGTTTCGGTGAGCTTTTCCGAATTTATCGACTCTTTTTCGGAACCGCTAGTGTCGTTGACCAAATCTTCTTCATGGGATTCTTCGTTGTCTCGATTGTCGGTTTGACCTCTTTCACTAACATTTGCAGCCTGAGATTCGGTAGAATTGTCTGTGGAATTCTCTGAAGTGCTCTCGCGCGCAGGCTCTGATGAATTTTTCGGAGGTTCGAAATCTTGCTGAGGGGCTTTGACTTCACCTTTGTTCTCCGATGGAGATGCATTCGCGGCAAATGATTCTTTCCCAGCAGCGCCGAATACTGAGAATCCCCCTGCTGAAGAGAATGCTGAAGGGCTCCCAGACTTCGCGGAAGTGGAAAATCCTGCGAAACCCCCTGTTGCCTGAATCGGCTTAGGTATGGGCGGCTGAGATGTAGGCGTTATGGGAGACGATGTGGTGGTTCCAAAAGTCGACATACCAAACGCAGGTCTGCCTGTGGAACTTGGAGTAGAGGCTGAGGACTTCGCAGACCCGAACGCGCTGGACTGACCAAATTGCACTCCCGTCGTGTTTGCTGTATCGGATGCTATCGCGTCGGATGGCTGAAGAGTAGAAGCAGGCGAGAATTTTGCAGATGCATTTGCGAAGAACGAACCGGACTGTGCTGGCTTGATGAATGAGCTTGTAACTTTGGAGGGTGTACCGTCTGACGCTCCGATACTTTCTGTAGCACGCGTCTCTTCTCCCTTAATGTCCAACTCATCACCTAAGCCATCAAGACTGAAAGGGGATGATTTTGCCTTGGTGTCGGAGACGCGGTCGTCGTTCGCTTTATTGTCCAAGGCTGTCGTCGCAGATGCGGATTGACCGAAGGCGGATGAAGAGCCGAACGCGCTGCTGGGTTTGATACCTCCTGGACTCGGCTTTGTAGCAGGAGACGAACCGAAGCCGAAAGATGAACTCGCTTTGGGTGTATTAGAAGATGATGCTGCAGTCGACGATTTGGCAAAGGCGGACGACCCAAAGGGCGACGATGAACCAAATGCCGAAGCTCCAAAAGCGGGCTTTGATGGCGTACCTGCTCCAAATGCTGAAGTCCCGAAAGCAGGAGTTGTTGGAGTCGTTGATCCAAACGCGGTTTGTCCAAAAGCGGACGCGCCGCCGAAGGCACTTGTACCGAAGGCTGTTTTCGGGGCTTCTGCAGTGAGGCCCGGAGCCTTCACTGAGGTTGGGGAAGTGGCGAATGCAGACGCACCCGTTCCGAACTTAGGTTCGGTAGGAGGCTTGACAGACGCTCCAGCAGCTTGACCGAACGAAACTGCCCCAAATGCGGGTTTAACAACGCTGGGTGAGCTTGATTTCACTCCAAAACTGCTAGCTCCAAAGGCAGGTGCGTCGGTCGTTGCTTTAGCATTGGTGAAAGTGTTCGTCCCTCCAAAACCACTTGATACAGTTGGTATGCTTACTGATCCACCGAACCCGAAAGTTGGTTTGGAACCGCTGGAAGACCCGAATGCAGATATTGCGGGTTTGGCACCGCTACCGCTGGTATCAAAAGGAGACTGGGCAACCGCTGCCGGCGCCGGCGTTACTTGCAATTCTGTCGACGTTAGGATATCTTGAGCTTTGACCATACCATCATACGGTCCGTCCCGGCTATTGATGACATTGTATACTACCAGAATACCATCACTTGTGTACTCTAGTAGCCGGGGAGCTGGAGGAAGATCTGGTTGTGATTCTCCTCCTTCCATTTCCTGCTGTATACTCTCTTCACTGGTAAGATCGATGGCTAGGCCAAGTGCTGTTGCATCATCGGAGAAGTCCCCAGGCTCTGTTTCTTCCTGCATCGGCACACCAGGGCGGGCACTCTCATCAGGTCTGATAACGTCCCAGATGGGGACTTCGGCCGAATTTGACGTGCTGTTACCCTGTAAGATTGCAATGTCGATAGCCGGTGCGGAACTCAAGAAAGTCAGATGACGAAGTCGAGTGCCCCAGTTTTTGATATGAGCGACATTTCGATAATTGCCTGAACGTTGCAATCCCCAGGCTGGAAGAATATCTTCGAACAGTGTGAACGTAAAGACTGGAGGTGTGGCCTTGGGTTGTCTGTGGACCAGATACTGCTTTTGGTCATTCACCGGCTCAGACGTACTTCCTAACTGGGTGTTGTAAGTGACAAGCAATAAATCGTTTTCCAGCCAGTTAATGGAAACGGGAAAGTATCCACCTTCCGACGCCAAGGCTGAAGGTAACGGAATCTCAGCCTTCTTCTCGCCTTCGGGTGTGTATTGTTCAAGCGTCCCATCGGTCTTGCCAAGTAAAAACTGCTTCCCCTTTGGAGACCACGCAACTGAACAGTTCCGTATGGATAAGCGCGTTACTTCTAACAGACCAAGGGAGTATCAACATACCACTAGTGAATCCCTGATCGATCCGACGAATGACCTTGTTTGTCGAGCCGATGTCTAGGACAACCAAAGACGATACTGTTAAAGCGAGCACAAGTTGCGGTAGACCACCTTCTGGAGATGGATTCGGCAACAAATTCAGTAGGGGCGAGGTGGTATCTTCGAATATGCGTTCAGGAATGGCCTTTTAGGTGAAGGAATGTTATTCACCAAATCAAGAACCCGTTTAAGAATTACTACTAACCGTTCCGATGAGTATATCCCTGATATCCCAAGCATCAACAGACCCATCTATAGATCCAGTTATCACCTTGCGGTCGCCCATGGCGAGTCTAATCAAGAAAACTAGCAAGATCAGCAGTGCCTCGATATTTACGCATCGGGTTGTCTATTACCTGATCCACTGAGGCCTTGATTGGAGATCTACACTCTGTTCTGGCTCAGCTCGACTTGTGCTGGAGCTTTCCAACGCTTGTTTGGCCAGCTTGGCGACACGATAGACCTTGAGTGCTTTAAGGATTAAACAGACAGTTAATACATGTTCCCAATGCTCAGGTGGTATGAACGGATCCTTACATGTTTCATCTCCAATGAAGCAGAGGCCCCAAAGGTTTGACACCGCTAGCAAACTGCTTTCTGCTGGAAGACTAGCCAACTTTGCCCGGTCAAACGAGTCAGTTAGTCGGACATGGATATCCGTTCTTGCTGGCTTCTCGAGTCGGAGCCACTAGCGTCGAAGTTGTGTGCTTTTAGCATCTTACGGCTTCTATTGATGTTGTTCACTTACATCGACGTCCTCCTCTGCCGCAATCACCTCCTTAACTAACATTGTTTCTTCTAGCTGATTCTTTGATTGTCGTTCGGGTGTATTTGTTGACACCGGACCAGTGCGGGAGGTTGCCCAGATCGCCTCTCGGATAGGATCAGCCTCGATATGGGTTATCAGCGTTGACACCCTTCGCTGTTTGGTCCTGCCTTGCGACTCCCGTAAGTCTGCTTCTGCTGATACGTCGTCGCTAGCGTTCGAGGACAAACGTTGATGACGACTCGAGTTGAGACCTGCTTGGGCCGTATACATCAAGCGCTGTTAGAGAGGGTTACGATGCCCTGGTGCAGATGCCGCTTGAAACTGCTTCAACACGACCTGGTGCAGAATGCAAGGATGGAGCCGTCGAGATGTTCGATTACTCAAGGCTCGAAAGCGCGATTTGGGAAAAATTACCTAATCACAATTTCGACAAATGAGCTATATAAGGCCATATAGGATGCTCAGGTCTGGTTAACCCTGTCCAGCTCCCTGCCAATCTTCGTTACAGCACCGCTGGGAAGCTACAAATGAGCAACCTTCCCGTATCACAGTCATAGTTGCTCCGGGTCACTACTTTCGAGCCGATGCAGCCTGCCTTAAAGCGGCCTCCAAAGCCTCTACCTCGAATTTGCCTAGTTCTGCTGAAGACTCTACAGCTACATCCTCCTGCATATGCTTCACATTGGTGGTTCCAGATAAGGGCGTAATGCCAATGCTGCGTTACCAAGAGGATATCAGAGGAGCTTCAACGGGTATCGCAAAACAGACGAGACCTACCTTTGGCAGAACTTGAAGATAATTTGCTCCGTTGTTAAGCCGTGTCTGCGCGCAAGTTGTAGTACAATTGGACTCTTGAGTAATGCCGGATTACCGGACAAAGTCCAGAAACTTCTTCACATTTGGGCGTGACAGGGGGTGCGGTATAAGAGCGGATTCCCAAATTGATCTTTGATGCAAAATTCCTTACTGATACCGAATGCCATTCTCTCTGCAAATATCTAGGACTGAGCAAGCAAAAGGGAGAAGCATGAGACATACTTGCGAATTACAGGAATGTTCGATTTCGCTCACTTTCCCAATCCCAGCCATTTCCTTCCCACCAACGGTTCTGCACAATGCCAACAGCCACAGTTGCAAACGCGATGATCTTTCGCAGTAAATCCGGCTGATAGATGTTGCTTATGCCTAGATGCCTGATCTTTTCGTGGGACACAAAGGACTCGAGGGTTTTCCAGGCTTGAAAATTTTCCTTTCATTGAAGGTGTGTTTGTAAGTAGTGAGTGCCGGGAAATATCGAAGATTTCCATAGACGGTGACATACCTCAATAGTTGGCAAGGGACTATGCAAGAGAAGGCCGTCCAGATAATCGACATTCAACTGCTTCAGGCTCGTATTCACTGAACTGCGGACCTGCTCTTCAATGGAACCTTTGGGGTTATACGGCAGTGGCTTGGTTTCGTCCTGTCCTCCAATAGGAGTGTATTTGGTCTGAATCCACAGAGACGTTCGGGGAATAGAATGTGTCTTTTCTAGCTCAGAGATGGCTTTTCCGACCAACTCTTCCCTATTATAAGGGCTAAGCTGAGTATTCGTTCGAGGCCCTGCTGAGAAACGGAAATAACATACTGGTAATGCTTCGGCTGACAAGCAGTGTCGATTCCCCTAAAGCCCGCAAGGACAGCTTTGACGACTAGATCACTTGTCCATTCTTTCTTCCATGCGGTGCCATACACCATTTTCGGCATAACTAAGGTGGATGGCATGGTGTCTAGCCTTTGGAATTTGAAGTCCTACTCCAAGAAAGGAGGTAGTTAAAGGCGATGAGGACAAGCGCGCTAAAATAGCAAGACGTACAAGACTTGATGATGTTGATATGCTGAAGAGCTTTGTAGTGCTTGCGGCAGTCCAGAGTGCGAGTATTCAAACTGGCCTTGCTGTTGAGGTTGAAGGGATGAATGCTGAACAGCACCCCATTGATGACGAATCGAGACCTTGTTGATGTTGTCGTCTTTCCACGTCATTGCCCGCCGTTTCCAGCATCCGAAAATCTAGAGTGAATCCGTGAACCCCGACAGCTTCCCCGATCAGTTTCGTCTGGCGAGAAACCCAGTGACCAGAGATGGCATAGGTGATTTCAGCATCGTTTCCTCTGCCCCGAGTCGTGTATGCTGCGTAGACTTGTGCCGACTGTTACGAGATACGCTTTTGCACAACCAAAATCAGCTACATTTCGAGCATTCGTCACTTCGAGCTCGACCTTGACCGCACCGATCAGGAACAAGCTTACTGCACCTTCCACACCTCGCAAGATGTCTGCGCCTGAACAAGGTGGTACAGCGGAGAACCTCCGCCCCGACCCCGTCACCGGAGAAATGATCTCCAAAAGCGAGTTGAAGAGGAGAGAAAAGCAGAGAGTCAAGGACGCAGCTAAGGCAGAAAAGAAGGCTGCTGCGCCTGCTCCAGCTGCGGGCGAGAAGAAGGAAAAAGATGCTAAGAACGAAGAAGAGGAAATGGATGCCACCGTAGGTACTCTTGAAAAGAAAGCTTCTCACCATGAAGTCACTTACATAAAGGTGCCTTCTTGACGCGAATTAGCAATACTTTGCCGTTCGAAGCAAGAAGATCCTGGCTTTGCGAGAATCCAAGACACCCGACCCCTACCCCCACAAGTTCCACGTCAGCCAGTCTGTTCCGAGCTTCATTGAAGAGTTTGGAAAGGAAGGCGTGGTCAAGGATGGCGATCGTCTTTCGAGCCCTGTAGTGAGTAATCTCTCAGTCTCGCAAAACACTTGAGGTGCTGATCATCCGCTGCTCTTCTAGGTATCGCTCGCTGGTCGTTTGGGTAACATGCGGAGTTCCGGCAACAAGCTGCATTTCTACGACTTGCATTCGGAGGGAACCAAGGTGCAAATTCTCGCTCAAATTCAGTAAGTTAGGACCCGCTAAAAACACTGGAAGTGCAATATTAATGATATGTACGACTTCTAGGGACGCCGAAGACGAGAAGGACTTCCACGAAATCCATTCTCTCCTCCGACGGGGTGACATTGTCGGTGTAACCGGTACTCCGTCCCGAACCAAGAAGGGTGAACTGTCAATTTCGCCGTCCAAGATCATCCTTCTTTCTCCTTGTCTTCATATGCTCCCCAAGACTTCCGATGGAGGCTTGACCGATGTCGAAATTCGATACCGAAAGCGATACCTCGATTTGATTATGCACAACAATGTCAGGAACATCTTCATGACAAGAAGCAAGGTTGTCAACTATATCAGGAAGTACCTGGACAGCATGGGTTTCATGGAGGTATGTTGTCTCTTCCGTATTATACCCTACAGTCTTATTTACTCTGCCTTGTTGGGTTTCAGGTCGAAACTCCCATGATGAACATGGTTGCTGGAGGAGCCACTGCTAAGCCTTTCATTACTCACCACAACGATCTCAAGCTCGATTTGTTCATGCGAATCGCCCCCGAATTGTTCCTTAAGCAGCTTGTTGTTGGTGGTCTCGACCGAGTTTACGAAATCGGACGAGTCTTCCGAAACGAGGGTATCGACATGACACACAACCCCGAATTCACCATCTGTGAATTCTATATGGCATATGCGGACATGTACGATCTGATGGAAATCACCGAGTCCATGGTGTCAGGTATGGTCAAGTACTTGACAGGAGGATACAAGGTCAAGTACCACCCGGAAGGCAAGGGTGAAGGCAAGAAAGAGTACGAGCTTGACTTCACGACACCCTGGAAGCGATTCGACATGATCGGTGAACTTGAAAAGCAGTTGAATGTCAAGTTCCCACCAGGAGAGACTTTGCACACCGAGGAAGCCAACAAGTTCTTGCGAGAAGTTTGTGAAAAGGTGAGAACCCAGCGTTAAGCAAGCAGGTGAACCTCATGCTGAATGACTTGTTGGGCCATCCTTGATCCGATAGCACGGCGTCGAATGCTCGGAGCCCAAAACGAATGCCCGACTTCTTGACAAGGTAAGCTGAGGCAATCATAGAACATCTTCGGTTACTGATGATCAACGCGAATTACGTATAGCTCGTTGGCGAATACATTGAGAACCAGTGCATCAGCCCATCTTTCATCGGTAAGTCGAGCACAATGAACATCGCCTTTGCCGTAGGGAATTGACTCGATCCTGCCCTGCAATACAGTCGGTCATCCTCAAGTCATGTCTCCATTGGCCAAGTACCACCGATCCCGATCCGGTATCTGTGAACGATTCGAAGCCTTCTTGGCTACCAAGGAGATTTGCAATGCTTACACCGAGTTGAACGATCCCTTCGACCAACGAGAACGGTTCGAGGAGCAGACTAGACAGAAGGCTCAGGGCGACGACGAAGCTCAGGGCGTTGATGAGACATTTATGAACGCGTAAGTTGCTGAATGTGGCCTCAAGTCCAGTCGAGATATTGACGGTTCGTTTTTAGGCTCGAATACGGTTTGCCACCTACTGGTGGTTGGGGTATCGGTATTGACCGTCTGGTCATGTTCTTGACTGACTCCACCAACATCAAGGAGGTTCTGGTGAGTTACATTGTTTGATTTTCATCAGATTTGCAGTAGATGACCAATCATGTCCCTGTCTGCATAGCTTTTCCCTGCCATGAAGCCTGTTCAGCCTAATGCTAGTATGTATTTTCGATTACATGAGCGCATGACATGCAAATCTAACAACGCTTTGTCTCATCTGCAGGCTCCACAGAGGTGACTGCCGCCGATGCGCAAGCCGATGCGCAGCAATAGATCTCCCCTAGGTTGTACTTAGATTGTCAGGATATACACTGACTAAGCATATTAGAATGGGCGCAGTTGCGGTTGCGGTATATCACGCACACGTTAAGCCATCGCTAACGTGCCATACTTGACTGAGTTCGTCAATGGGCAATACATCACTCCGTTGCTCGACATTCCGCCGGGAAGGTTCCCGAGTCTGGACCCAATTGCATCCCTCGGAGTCCCATTAAATCTGTCTAGCTGCGCGATTGCTCTGTGCATCTGCAAAGCCTCGTACCCAAACCTCCCTAATATAGTTTACGAACTTCGTGTCAAAGCCTACTTCGAGGCTTCTGAGGCACCGCTTCTCTCCGTCGCCTTGTTCAGCAATGTTCACGTTGGAACCCGATAGGGATCTAATCTAGATGTAATCCGTTGATCTGATTGAGATTATTCGTTAAAGATGACGCTAACTTGCATGTACAGTATTCTATTTCTTCTATACACATCGGGTGTGGCGATCAGTCTCCTGCCAGAAATGCCAAAGTTGGGGATCGCTGAATTCATTATTGGGCTCGTTTCCTCCTTCGGTGCGACATGGACGTTGGAACGAGCTGGTTATTGACCACCAGATCCAAAAAGTGATGTCTTTGTTATTGGAGCAGCTTGATGGGAATGCACGACCTGTCTCTCGTGTTGTTCTGTTTTGCGCATCGTTGTAATGGCTTTTGCTGTTGTGTAACCCCGTAACCAATCCTCCCTTCCAATTCAATGTTTATGCCAGCTTTGCCCATATTGCTTCAGCTCATCAGGAGCGTCACAGCCATAGCGATGCACGCCAACGACACGTAAGGTGATAGCCGTTCACCTGTTGTTCGAGGACAAGGACATTAGACACGCTGCACATAGATATGTAGGAATACTCGACTGACCAATTCTTGCACATTTCCAGAACAAACCCAAGAACCTGTTGATTCCCCGGCACGATATTCACGTTAGTACCAGTGCATATGCCAGATCTACGCATATTTTTACGACATACCCTTCCTTGTTTCTATCTATAATACTGGGCATAGTACCTCTGATGTAGGTGCATGTGCAGATCAGCAGTAGGAGCACAAGCAGTAGCGATTGGAAGTTGAAAAGAGCCGACTGAGAGGCGGTATGGAGTCAGCGCCATCTCGAAGTCGCTGGAAAGCCCCGAGACTGACCATTGCGTCCGTTTTCGTCCGCTGACTCGAGCTTGGGGTCCTAGGCGGTAGAGTGAGAGAGTCCGTCTGCAGGACGGGTGCAAGATCAGCGATGCTGGTCAACAGGAGTCGTGCTGAGAAACTCGGACGGCCCGGAGCCCGTTACGTAATGCAGCGACCGGACCCGAGTTCCAGAGCGCGTTTCAGCTCGTTCTTGGCTTTGAGCGCGGTCAACGTCCTGCACCGACGTTTGCGTCGTTGGCATCCCCCGGTACCACGCAAAGGCCACTCTCAGGCAGATCTGGCATCTCTCGACCTGGATTCCTGAAGACATTCCACCCGCCAGCCGCACCCATCAACACTTGCAGTCGCGGAAATGATTAGATACACATAGAACGGCATAACACTCCATAAAGAACCGACAAACAACAAACAGGTATCAGCCATGCGTCCCTCGGGCCCTCGTGTACGGTCGAGTGATCCCCGACAGCAACGTCCACCACCGCCAGCGTCGGCGTCCCCGGCCTCACAGCCTCCACCAGCTCGAGGCGGCCCACCTGCAGATCGGGACCAAGTGTTCGCTTCGATCTTTGGTCGTCCCGCAGGTGGACATCATTCGGCGGCAGCTCATCATCCCAACCTTGCCGCAGATCTGCACGGATATGCGTGGAACCAACCTCCTCCTGCACATGCATATCCTCATCAGCAATATCAAGCTGGTCAGCCGCCATATCGATCCGGACCTCCACCGGTGGGTCGTCCATCCGCATCGAACGGTGGATATGAAGCATTTGCTCCACCTTTACCCCCGCCGCCACCGCCCCAAATCGGAAATTTCTCTACGAGTACTGGAGGATTAGTGGGTCCCCGGGACAGGGTCTCGGGACCGATTATAGGATTGGAAGGGGATGTAAGACGGGATCACTCGAATAATGCATATGTAGGGTATGCTTATGAGGTAAGTCTTTTGTGTTGAAGCGGGAAGAGATTCCGTCCAATTAACTGGAGTATACAATGGAAGCCGGAGGTCTCTTATCCAGCACCACGTCGTACTTCATCTGGGCACAGTATGGCAGGACCTGTGCCAGGGTTTACAGCCGCCAACCCGCCAAGTGTAGGACTGCCGTATGACAGCGATCCCTCATTCGGCCCTCCAGGTAGACGGGTCTCTGGCTCCAGTACAAATGGTCTATATGGTCGACAACAACGAGAGGACTCGTTTCCGGGGAATGCCAACCTGTCGCACAACAACTCGATTACGTCCGGGAGATCTGGTTCGAATGTCACATTGGGCAGAGCATATACCGGATACGAGACCGCTCCCAGTGCAGCTTCAATGGACTCACCTGGGTCGATGTATGACTCGATTTTCGAGAATGTCTTGTCGAATTCGTCGACCACATCCTTGCCGCATTCTCAGGGGTTACACCAAAAGCCCAATGGTGCGCAACAGTCGGTAGACAGAAACAGCGCCGATTCTCCACCTCCAGAATACTCGACTTATGCACCACATGACCCTCCTCGACGCAGTTCTAGTCAGCTTTCTAACCGTCCCCGAATATCAGCATTGACAACGAGGTCCGGTGTCCCTGCTCTGCCTGAGATTGTGAGAGATGTCAAGGGGTTGAGACTGTTCGATGATACACCAGGCGGAAATGGATCAGGGTCTACTTCTCGAATGTCGCAAGGCTCGGACTTGGCAGCCATGCATGGCATGTCCCCAGGACAGTCTTCCGGACATCACTCTTACGAAGATGAACTCAGAGGTAGGTTGAGATGGAAAATGTTCAAGAAGATAAGATTTTTGACCGCTGGAGCATCAACACTAATGTCACCGGTGCCCATTCAGATCACGTTCATCCCGTCGGTATTCGTTCAGATATATACGGTGCGAGAACACATCGTCGACAAATGTCAAATTCATCGGTGATATCCACTGGCAGTGCGCAGAGCGCATATGCGTTGGCTCCAGGAGGCTCCAATTCAGCTAGAGGCAGTACAGCGTGAGTACAATTTTCATACTCATGGATTGAATTCTGGCTTAGATATGTCTTTCTGTCCGAAGTCATCTGCCATCTACAGATTCGGGCTCTCGATTAGCAGATGTGCCAGGCTCGCCCATCATTGCGTCATCTGCAACCGGTATCCCTGAGGCCTACAACAATGGCGGGGGTACTGCTCCTGCTCGTCATCGGCTTAGCAGTGGGCCTTCATTCGAGAGCCTTCGTAGTTTGCCATATATCAGTGGAAGCAATCCGAACAATGAGCAACGTAGCAGCTACGGATCATTCGATATGCGCGCAACGAGCTTCTCCGGACCTGCAGCAAATCGGGATGTAGCTGTTACAGCAGTCAGAACTGGATCTCTAGGTCATGCAGGTCGGTTTGGCCGCTCGCATGTGCCTGGTAGCTCCGGTCCCGGAAACCCATCGCCATCTTCTACATCTGTAGAGTTGACTACCAAGACGTCTCTGCGATCCAAACCGCCGTCGATGAGCCAGGCAAGAAAATATCGATTCCTACACGTCTATCCTGCGTTATTATCCCGTGTGGCCGAAGCTTTCCGACAGCATATACCTTTGTCAGACCGAGTCAAAGACGGCTTGTCATATAAGGACGCATTCGATGGCAAGGAGGCTTTAGATTTACTGTGCGATATTATCAGGATTCCGGACCGCAATCTCGCAATGCTTGTTGCCAGATCGCTGGAAAGCCAGAAGTTTTTTCACGAAGTTACCTACGGAGGATATCGCTTCAAAGACGATGCCACCGAAATTTACAGGTTCAAAGAACGACTGCCAAGCCCCTTTCCTGGAGCCGAAAATGGCTTACCGAATGTCGATATGGAGTTGAACACGACGGGTGCTAGTGCGAGGCCGGGAATCATATCAAGCTCCAAGAAATACTCTTCAGGGTCGCTCACTTCGCCGGTAACTTCCACTACTGCTTCACCTCTCACGACGCCGCAGATCGCAAACACATCTTTGAAAGAAGCAGATGACACAGGCCGCAATATTCACTCTTCAGAGTATCCGACCGAGGACATTTCGTTACCCTCTGGTGTCTTCATTCTTCTCTCTTCCTGTTACTCGCCGACATGTTCCAAAGACAAGTTGTGCTATTCACCTAGTTGCCCAAGAAGGGCGGATCAACAGAGAAGATTGAATCTCAAGGTACAGCCTGCGTTAACACGGAAGACCAGCGAAGAATCCTTAGTCGAGGTCAAGGTAAGCCATTACTCGGAGCAATGTACAAAGCAGTTTCTTACAGTTCCGGCACGTATCGCCATGCGTGTCTCTCTTAGGAAACAGGAACGCTTTGGATTCATTCAGTGCCACAGGAGGTAGTTGATAGCGTCGACGAGCGCGAGATGAGAAGACAAGAGGCAATCAATGAGCTCATTTATACCGAACGCGACTTTGTGCGCGACATGGAGTATTTGCGTGATGTAAGTTTGAAAATAACAGCCAGGTTTCGGTCAACTAATTCGTCTCGTATGAATGTCGCGTGCTGTTTAGCATTGGATCAAGCCTTTACGAACAAACGACGTCATACCACAAGCAAAAAGAGAATCCTTTGTCACGCAAGTTTTCTGGAATACCCACGAAATCTTAGCTGTCAATTCCCTCTTTGCCGAACGCCTTACAAAGCGGCAAAAGCACCATCACATAGTGCCATACGTGGCCGATATCATGGGAGAATTCATAGCCCAGTTCGAGCCTTTTGTTGTGTATGGCGCGCACCAGTTGTTTGGTAAATACGAGTTCGAAAAGGAGAAGACGAATAATCTAGCATTCCAGAAATTTGTCGACGTAAGTTGAGTCGTGCTTTGGTCTTGGATTCGTGCTTACTATAGCGAGCCAAATCGATAGGAAACCGAACGTAACCCAGCCTCGCGAAAACTCGAACTCAACGGCTATTTGACGAAACCCACAACTCGTCTTGCCAGATACCCGCTGTTGCTTAAGGAAATCCTCAAGCACACGCCCGATGACAACCCCGATAAGGTGGAGATTCCGAAAGTCACGGAGATGATCAAGGATTTCTTGACTCGCGTGAACGAAGAGAGTGGAAAATCGGAAAACATGTTCAATCTTGCCCAGTTGGATCAACAACTCGTATTCAGGCAAGGGGAAAACTTTGTTAGTAATGTGGCCTAAATCGTTTTTCACAACCACTGACTTGCATGAACTAAACGTTGCGCCAGGATCTACACCTTCGTGATAAAAATCGGCAGTTGGTTTTCAAGGGGCCTCTTAAATGCCGAGGCGGTCCCAATGGTAACGGAGAGAACGCAGATCTCCTTGCTTTCCTGTTTGATCACGCCCTGTTGCTTGTGAAACCAAAATGGATAAATAAGCAACATGAGCAATACAAGGTCTATCGAAAGGTGATAATCGATCGTCTGAGCCATTAATTAAGCAGAGCTGACTTTTCCCCGACCTTAGCCTATACCACTGGAACTAATGACTGTCACAGCTCCAGAAGATGCGCGTAATGCTCTGAAGGGTTCAACTAGTCGAAGTCGAGTCGGCTCAACGGCTCGCGGGACCAATGGAAGATCACTTAAAGACGTCATACACAAACCCGATTCGAAGCATGGATTCAGTCTCACCATCCAGCACCTCGGACGAAAGGGCTACTATTTGACCCTGTGGGCGGCCTCCTTTGCTGCGCGTCAAAATTGGTTGGAGCACATCGACGAACAACAGCAGAATTTAAGGAATCGCAGCAGAATATTCGAAACTGTGTCCCTGACCGAACGGTTCTTTGTCGGATTAAACAAAGTCAACTGTGCCTCTCCATACGGTATGCTGTCGTCTTCCTTGAGGTTAGCCTGCGACTAACATATACCTTGTCAATCAGATGGAGGTAGACGTATGATATATGGGACGGACGAAGGTGTATTCTTTAGCAACCTTCGCGATGAACGCTTGCGAATACCAGCCAAGGTTGTCGCAATACCCGACGTAACGCAGGTCGACGTATTAGAGGAATTTCAACTCTTGATTGTGCTGGCAGGTCCGTCAACTTCCTAATGATAATACCCTACCTTTTGCTGACGATATAATCGATTTACTAGAACGGAGCGTTACTGCCTTCCCTTTAGAGGCTCTCGATCCTACTGATCCTACGGCCGCATTGAAACGGGGCAAACGACTCTCATCCCACACGTCATTCTTCAAAAGCGGAGTATGCCTGGGTCGGGTAATACTTTGCATTGTCAAGTCATCCTCGTTATCGTCGACAATCAAGGTCCTGGAGCCTATCGATATGTCCCAGCGAGGTAAAAAACAACCTACTCCTTTCAGGAAATTGTTGAACAACGGTGGTGCCCACAACGAGCCTTTTAAAGTCATGAAGGTGCGTACAGGGAATGCCGCGACTATACGATATACTCACCAACGCTGTCCCATAGGAATTCTATATCCCAACGGAAAGTACCAGTCTGATGATGCTGAAAACAAAGCTCTGTGTGGCGACGACAAGAGGGTTCGAAGTGATTGACCTTGAGGTAAGGCTGATTACATAGGCGAAACTCACCATTCATTGACGCCATTTTGCTTGCATATGCAGACGCTCGATACACAGGGTCTGCTTGATCCTTCCGATAGTAGCTTAGATTTCGTCGCGAAGCGCGAGAACGTACGGCCTGTGACAATCTATAGAATTGAGGAGTTTTTCCTGCTTTGCTACGCGGGTAAGGCTTTTCTTGTCTAGTGGCCAGGCAATACACGAAGCTAATAGCAGCCGGGCATAGAATTCGCATTCTATGTCAACAAAACAGGTTGGCGAGCGAGACCACGTTGGGCAATTCAGTGGGAAGGCGTCCCCACGTCGTTCGGCAAGTCGCTTTCATAGATTTTTATTGGATCATCGCTAACGTTAGTCTTCAACAGCCCTTCATTACCCATATATCCTGGCATTCGAGCCAACCTTTGTGGAAGTCCGTCATGTCGAGACTGGTCATCTGGTCCAAATTATTCCCGGCAACCACATTCGCTGCCTGTTTGCCGACGCGCCTCCTTCCCAGATTCATACTCCACAGGGGCCTCTGATTCCATACAGAAATGTTCCCGGCGGCCCTGCACATCCTGCATTCGGAGCTCCACCATATGGGAATCCACAACCTCCATCAAATCCGTATGGACCTCCCCGTCCTTCCGGACCTCCCCCATCCCGCATTCGAAATCAGATCGTCTTTGTATCCGACGAGGGCAATGTACAGGTCGTTCGATTAGCTCCACCAGGTCCAACACCGCATCGCACTAGTCAAACCAGTTCTATCAGCAGACGTTGACCACAAGGCATTGTTCATGAACCTCACGTTGTATTCAGCTAGACGATGTCATAAACGAGATGATGTACAAAACAGACTTGAAAAGACGAGAAGTTGGATCGGCTGGGACACGATCTGAACTCTGATTCACCCATCAACTTTTATAGCTTCCCAAGTCACAGAGGAACTCACCCAGTGATATCGCTCTTGATATTGGTACCAAGGGTGCGCACGTACGCCATGGCACACCCCCCGGGGGCCCTGCCCAAGCCCATCTGGCCTCCCGAAGGAAGCCAGACCCCCCGTTGTAGTGGAAAAAGACCCCGAAGGGACGAAAAAAAACCACTGTATATCGGATCAAAGGACAATCCCTGCCACCGCTTGAAATTACAAGGAAGTGAATGCCGAAAAGGCAACGCTTACCACGGATTCCAAGGATGTGAGCCGGCCGACCGCGTGAGCAGCCGACTCTACAGAGACCGCCTGAACCTGTCGTACATCCGGGTCGACGGGCGTTGCCTTGCCAAATGCCGAAGGCGATGATCTCGATTCTACCGGGCGCAGTCCCCGACACCACCCGGCAGACCTGCCCCGGCAAGCACTCACTCCCCCTCGAGCGCACACTCTCTCATCTCGCTGCCTCCTACTTTCAACATCGTTCCCTCCTGCTGTTCCTCGCTCTTGATTCCCTTCTGCTCCTCCTCCGGCCAGTCGCGCGCTTCGCCCATGTTGAAGGGACATACCTCATCCATGATCCAGTCCTCCTCCGCAATCTTCTTCATCTGCTCCTCCAACATGCTCATCATCTCTTGCTCCTGCTGCTCTTGCTGTTCCTGCTGCTCTTGCTGTTCCTGCTGCTCTTGCTGTTCCTGCTGCTCCTGCTGCTCTTGCTGCTCTTGCTGCTCTTGTTGATCCTCTCTCTTGATGCCCTTCTGCTCTTCCTCCGGCCAGTCGCACGCTTCATCAACGCTGAAAGGACATACCTCATCCATAATCCAGTCCTCCTCCGCAATCTTCCTCATCTGCTCCTCCAACATGTTCATCATCTCTTGCTCCTGCTGATCTTGCTGGTTCTGCTGTTCTTGCTGCTCTTGCTGTTCCTGCTGCTCCTGCTGCTCTTGCTGCTCTTGCTGCTCTTGCTGCTCCTGCTGCTCTTGCTGTCCCTGCTGTTCCTGCTCCTCCTGTTGTTCCTGCTGCTCCTGTTGCGCTTGCTGCTCTTGCTGCTCTTGCTGATCCTCTCTCTTGATGCCCTTCTGCTCCTCCTCCGGCCAGTCACACTCTTCGTCCATGTTGAAGGGACATACCTCATTCATAATCCACTCCTCTTCCATCATTTCCTTCTCGTCCTGCTGCTGGTGCTGTTTCGACGTACCTGCCTCCGCCTGCTGCTCTCTCTCGACGCCCTTCTGCTCCTCCTCCGGCCAGTCACACTCTTCGTCCATGTTGAAAGGGCAGATTTCATCCTCAATGTTGTCGTCTTCCGAGATGCTCTCCAATGTGGCCAACAACTGTTTAGTGACAATCTCGTCCCCCAATTCAAACTCACTGCGCTCGAACCATCTCACTCTGTCCTCGTCACTGATCCTGACCACCTTCTTCAATCCCCCCAATGCCTTCTTCCCCTTTACTACCAAGATCCCCTTGATGAGAGCGGCGGCGGCGGTGTCCTCCTGTCGGGCTGTGACTCTGGAGTTGACGACGACGCCGGGGACCCGTGTTCCACAGCCGGCAACCAGGTCCTTCTGCACAGTCACACTGATTCTACCAGCGGGACCGGACGCCAAGCAGCTACTTTGGCGTCTAGGCGAACTGGGGACAGGCCGCGGAATCTGGCCCATCATCAGCCCTCGCCCTACAGCTCGGACCGTGTGGGAAGCGGCGGTACTGGCGGGTCGTCCGTATGCCCGCGAGGGACCGAGTACCCGGTCCACCGGTGCCTTGCGCAAGGGCGAACCGGTGGTAAGGGGCCGCTCTGCCAACGCTCGGGCAGCGGCGGTAATGCTGTTCTCGTAGGTGTTTCTCATCATTCTGCTGGTTGTTTTCGAGGGTTTTTTCGCTTTAAAACTTTGGTAACGCTGGTAGGCACTTTCAAAGTAGCAATATCAGATATAATAATCCGTAAGGAGAAAAGAAGAGGTATCAAGTGTATAGGCATAGTATAGAACAGACTATAACAAGTAAAGAGAGCGACGATGGTGGATGGCACCAACACGGGCGGGCTGAGCGAGCAAAACGCGAGACGGGCAAACGGGGATCGCTCGACAGGGGTCGATAGACCCCCTAATTCTGGCTGGCCAGACACCTTTCAGACGTGGGTGCAACCCACCGACGGCACAATCCCAGAGGCCAGGCGCAAGAGCAGAGGATGCCATGCTGCTTCCGATGCTTATTGCTTCTCGCATGACGTCAGGCATTATGGCATTATGGGCATATGTGGGTCAGCGAGCATGACAAGCCGACGGTCCTGCTCAGTGGCCGTCCTTCTGATGGTTCAGGAAGTCGAGTTGGACGAGCGATATCACTGGCGTTTCAGATTTCAGATTGCTATCACTTTTCTTTCCGCTAGAGAACTGCTAGAGAACACTCGCACTACACTCGCACAGGTTACCGTGCCGGCGGTAAGATGCGGGACACCAAGACAAGCTGACACCTCGCTTACATAACGGGTAAACCTCGCGGTGGACGGCTGGGGTGGGTGGACGCGAACAAAAAGGAAACGCGAGCGGGAAACGCCGGGCCGCTCTGAGCGTGCTCGGATGTCGCTTCTAAACGCGTTAGATTGAGCCACAGGTTGAAACAGCTTCAGAAACACGAGATGATGCTGTCTGTACATGTAAAGACGCCGTTCAGTTCATTCTATAGCGTTGTGAAAGAACAGAGGGCGCGGTGCAACAATGTGATGGGTTGGGGGGGCTACAACGGCTACGAGCACTATACAACACTGCCGCGGCTCCTATCAAGGGCAAAGCAGACCCTGGAGCAAACACCCCCTACTGACTAAGCATCCCAACCCGGCCGCCGGCTCCTCCCTCCTACCCTGGTCTCCAACAGCGTACGGCTTGTTCCGGCTACTTGATGCTGCTAAGGCACGTGAATGTCCATGGCCCCGGGTGGTTGATCAATGCTAGGGATGGCCGCAAGAAAATACAGCCGCCTTGACGAAACAAACGCTCGTTTGGCTCAAGTGCTGAAGCAAAACAGCTTCATAAAGCCGCAAAAAGATGTTTATCTTGTCCGTTCTGTGGATTGAACACAGGACCTGCGGTAGGCCGTGGATTCAGACGAATCCTAAGCTTCAGACCGTCGCTCTCCCACTGAGCTAAACAGACTTTGATGATGTTGCTCAGGGCATTCAATATATCTCCAGTGACGAGTGGACGTTTTCTTGGCGCGACGCGTTTAGGGAGGAACGGCGTTGCGCACAAAGGGGGAAGCAAGGTGATCATCAAGGCTTCAACCCGACTTGATGGTCCCTTCTTCAAACGTACAGATGACATATCAGCCTCAGGGACACACGATGCTCCCTCCAGCAACGCCCAGAAGCTTCCGATCGTTTCGCCGCGCAGGGACCGGAGACCGTGAAAGGGGACGGCTTGTGAAACGGGTGAGCGAGACGAGGGGAGGGAGAAGCACGGGCGGCGGGGTCGAGCACCAAGAAGGTGAAGAGGGCCGTCCGACGTTCCCTACACACCGATCTACTCCTTCCAGCCCTTACTACCACAGCGCCATACGTCGCTCCTCACCTACCAATCGCATTGTCCCATCGTCGTCCCATCCCCGACTGCTCGACTACGAGCGGGGGCCGTCGGACACGGCACGACAGAACGTATTCGGCACGCTTAGGAGAAGGGCCAGTAGTGTCCTCAGGGCTTCGGGCGGCACGAGGGAAGGGAGAGGATATGATGACGATCTTTTGCGCGACGACGACGACGACGACGACGACGATGATGATGATGATGACGACTGCGTCCAGGAAGGGGGACTGCATCAAACGCCACGCCTTTTGGCCCATTCCCGGGCACCATCTTCCTCATACGCGCGTAGCTGGTTCTTCGGCGGTGGCGCTCCAACCGTGGACGTGGATGGGGAGGCGTACGAGGAGCACGAGGGGGAAGAGTACGAGGGGGAGGAGGGCGGCAATGGACGAGCATCAATATACAGTGACCGAAGAGATGGAGGAGAGATCCCACAGGATGGGATAAGGGTTTGGTATTCGTGAGTCCTTGCAGCTCCTTCGTATTAGACTGTGTCGCTACTGATGCGCACTGTGCGGCTTGTGGATGATCAGCTCGTACGATACCATCGACTGGCTGCATGATCAGGTACGTTCTCCAACCGCTCCGCACTTCCTTCCCCTCCCTTCTTGAGACAAACGGACTAACTCCCACCCCTCTCTCTCTCTCTCTCTCTCTCTCTCTCTCTCTCTCTCCCTTTCTCATCCTCTGTAGATCAAAGACTCCCGAAGAGTCAAACGATTACGCGGTCGCGCAAGAACCCACGGCTGGCGGGGGAAACTGGTCAATGCCGCTGATCGAGCCACTGGCTGGATCGTCGTTTCCTTGATTGGTACGTTGCCCTTCCGCCGGACATGTGTATTCGACAATCCAAGGTGTGACATAGACTGATCCGACTGAAGGTGGCCGTTTCGTAGGGATCATAACCGCCCTCATGGCGTACATGGTTATCAAGACTGAAACGTTGTTCTTCGGGCTGAAGAGCGGGTACTGCTCAGGAGGATGGTGGAGGACGAAGGAACGGTGTGTCCATGCCGGATGGGTGGCTTGGCGTGATACCTTTAATACTGGTGGCAGTGCCGGAGGGCTATGGACAGGATGGAAAGCGTTCACGGTATACCTGTTGATCGCAGTAAGCACAGTCTCTCCATACCTCATTCGCAAACATTCTCCGTCTCATGTCGTCCCCTGTCATCACTTTCCTGGTGTGCAAACGTAGCTGGGTCTCGCCTGGGTTTCTTCTGTGATGACCGTTTACCTGACCTGTTCTACCCGGTTCGAGGATCCCGCAGTCGTTACGCCTACTACTATAGAGACAGCGGGAGGGCCAGGGTCAGAGGCGGATCGGACTGGGGCTGGAGCTGGAAATGGGAATGGTATAGCAGCACATGGGATTGTCGCCAGTGTGTTTCCGGCAGCTGGGGACAAGTCAGAGACGACGCCACTTCTATCCGCCACTGGAAACGACAGCAGTGAACGTCCTTGTTATTCTAGTACAATACCGGTATCCACAGACAACAACGCAGCGTTCCCAACATCACCAAAGCCTCCACCAACGCTAGCAACTCAACGGATCCTGTATTTTGCTGCTGGGTCAGGGATACCAGAGGTCAAGACGATTCTTTCCGGTTTCGTCATCAAGGGCTATCTCGGCGCCGTTGTCCTGTTCGTCAAGAGTCTCGGATTGGCTCTCTCTGTCGCCAGTGGGATGTCGCTGGGTACGTCCGTCTGTCGTCCATTGCTTTTGCCAGGTGTTGTCCGTCATGCTCCCCCGGTCGGATCTGCTGAGGAAATATTTGCCTGCCTCCCTACGTCGCTGCCTCCCTCCTCCCTTCCTTCCTTCCTTCCTTCCTTCCTTCCTGCCTCCCTGCCTGCCTACCCCCTCGCCCGCCTTCCTCATAGGCAAGGAGGGACCGATGGTGCATATCGCTTGTTGCGTCGGGAATATCGTTGCCCGACAGTTCAAGAAATATGAGTTAAACGAGGCAAAGAAGCGCGAGGTCTTGTCTGCTGCCTGTGCTGCTGGAGTGTCGGTAAGCGGATCATCTGGGATTTCATTAATGGCAAGGAAGGGGTAATCGAAACGTGCGCTGAAATGGCGCTTGCATTTTGCCTTGCGTTTCTTATCTGTGTCTGACAGGTAGCGTTTGGCGCACCCCTGGGCGGGACCCTGTTCTCATGGGAAGAGTCAAGTACCTACTATCCAGCCAAAGTCATGTGGCGATCGTACGACATGCCATTGCCAGATGGGTTTTGTTTGTTGTGGACTAGCGACGAACAGGTTCTCACTTACGCCATGGTTTTCCCACCAGGTTCTTCTGTGCAGCTGTAGCAGCTTTGACACTTCGGATCCTCAATCCGTACGGGCATGGTCGCCTCGTTCTTCTCGAGGTCGATTACACGTCCGATCACCATAGTAATTTCATCTACTTGGTGGCTGTCTTACTCGGCATTCTTGGGGTACGCTTCTCTACACCTCTACACGAAATCTCGAAGCTCTTGCGCGTGCTGAATCTCCCGCTGCTCCCTCCTGGCAGGGCATCTACGGTGCCGTCTGGGCCAAGCTGAACATAGCCTGGAGTAAAACAGTCAGAGGTGGCACCTGGGTCAAGCGGCATCCAATAATGGAGGTAGCCGTGGTATGTACTATTTGGGACCTTGGCCGGGACATCTCGATGAGCAGCGGCGCGGTTGACTCGGCCTCCATCTCCTATAGATCAGTATCGTTACCAGCCTCGCTTCGTATTACAGCCCGCTCACCCGTATCGGCGGAGTCGAGTATGTTGCCGAGGTGAGAACCTGGAGAGAGCGATGCATGCATATATTGTGCGGGCCCACACTGATCCACGCTAGCGGTGACCACATTGCAGCTATTCGCCGAATGCCACGACCACGTTTCCGGATGGTGCTCGAGAGTCCCCTCGGACATATTGGCAAATATTGGGCGACTCGCTCACTCGGTTTTCATTCGGGCCGGTCTCGCATGTATTACTTTTGGGTGAGAATCTGTTGTGCAAGCAAGCCCGCAACAGCACGTTCCCATTGATCCTGGAAAACTTGCTGAAACTCTGCACTCTGCAGAATTCGGGTACCCGCTGGGATTTTCGTCCCATCGCTCGCCGCTGGCGCTGCCTTCGGTCGCATCATCGGACTCGGCCTGGAGTATCTGTCTGTACTATACCCGGGAAGCCCCATCTTGCCGCACCGAAAACACATCGTTCCCGGTGTCTACGCCCTCGTCGGTGCCTCGGCAACGCTCGCGGGAGTAACACGAACCACGATTTCCCTAGTCGTGATCGTCGTCGAGCTCACGTCGAACATTGACTACGTCGTGCCCGTCGCGCTGACAGTGTTGGTGGCCAAGACGGTGGCAGACGGATTAGAGAGTGATGGAATTTACGACCTTGTGATCAAGTACGTCGGTCGACCTTGATGCTCTGTGACCGGCACCTACTCATCCATCTTTGCGGCCGCACGGTCCCGGTAGCATGAACCAATTCCCCTTCTTGGACGCTAAAAAGGAGCATCATTTTGACCGAGCAGATGCTGTGGATATCGTAAGTGCTGCTGGAAATACAAAAGGTGGGGTGATTTTAGCCACAACGGATCTGACACACACACACACACACGACTTCAGGCCGATGCCATGTTACCTTACCTAAAGATAGATGAACATCACACCGTGGCAAGTCTGCAGACCCAGGTTGATAACCTGAAGGCGTTGGGATACAGCGACGGCTCGTTCCCTTGCTTGGCCCTGCAGGGGAGCAGTCGCGATCACGATCGCGATCCTGATCCGGAATTGCATGTGGTCGGGATTCTCGCATTGAATGAGCTACAGCATGTGCTCGGTAAGAAACATACGTAGACTGTGTGGCAACGCCCGCTGATGAGATGACCTGACATCCCGAAGGAGCCCTCTCGAACGAGCCCGATGCGACTTGCAACCTCTCGCCATCCCGCTCCCAGGCATGCGGGATGGAATATGGGGGCGGTGGTCAATCTATCGAGGATATGACTGATGATCCTTACGATTTAGTGCCTTATATCGACCTCGTAAGTAGCGCTCTTCAGCCGGCTCTGTAGCGAGCGCGCTTCGCCTCTGAACTGCTTCATCCGCTCGTGCAGGCGCCTCTCCTCGTGCTGGAAAACTCGCCGCTGGAGCTTGTGCAGCAGCTGTTCACGAAGTTGGGAGCACGAGCGGTGATTGTCATTAATGGGCGAGGGCGGTATCGAGGAACGATCGTGAAGAAGACCTGGCTGAAATACCTGAAAGAGCACGAGGGATAGGGGGCGGGGATATCAGGATACGCTGTCATTCGTCTTGATACATGATCAGTCATTGCGTGTCGGCGTCGTCTGGATACCTGTCTGAGTTGACGAACAGCGCCGTCTGGGATCGCGAATGTGCGAATGATTGCGCCAGTGACATCCCCCCGCTGAGCCTTCAGCTGCTACCCTTGATACTTGCTGGTAATTACCATTGCCTCCCACTTGGAACAGCGAAACAGCCAATCGTGTACGATGTGCGCCAAGCGATAGTCGCATCGAAGGAGACTGAATCGTTGAGCGAGACGGAATGGAGGATCGGGCTACACATTAGCCATTCACGGCTGGTACCTCGATACATGAAGGATAATCACATTGCTGCCTGTTTCAAGTATCACCATATGGCGACTTGGCGTTTGAGATACGGTCCTGGTTCGATAGGGATCGCATTATGAG
>JABRPJ010000135.1:0-31256 GCA_013461525.1 Naganishia randhawae
GGCCTTCGCTCCCGTCGCTGGGGTTGTGGGGTGGCCCCGGTGGGTTCTGGGTGGGGTGGGGGGGGGGGGGGGCCCGATACGGGAGGGAGGAGTCGCGCGGACGATAAGTGGAGATGGGAGGGGAGAGTGATGAGCGTGATGATGAGAATAATCCTCTGCGTGCGGACATGCGTACGCGCGTGGCGGGACGGGCATTCACCACCATACCCTCGTCAAACGCTTGATCGCGCTCCACGAAGAACAGGTGACTAGATTCGTAAAGCCCAACAGCCAGCAACGACCGATGTAGCGAGTTCATTTACCATTGGTTTTGATACGCAGGCGCGGGAGCGGGAATGCGATGTGAGAGCAGGGAAAAGGACTTACCATCCACTTGCTGAGAAATGAGCACGTCCTTCTGCTCTACCGTGAGCCATTTTCTCCACCGCACGAGCCATCCGGAGGTGTTGCGTGGAGATATGATGACACGCGGGATACGAATGGTGATGTGGGCGACGCCGTGGCGCCATGCGCTGTGTGAAAAGGCAAGGAGGCGGGTCGGGCGGCTGATGTTCAGTTGGAGGTGGTAGCTTTGCTGCGGGAGGTGGCGGTCCGCGCTGGGTAGGTCAATGAGGGGAATGTCGATAGGCGATGGGAGGTAGACGGTGAGGAGTGCATTTGAGTCGTCGTCGTGGGTATCGTTGGTGGATGACGACAAGGTTCCCGGTTGGGGAAAGACGGTGATCTTGTCGGGTAGCGTGACGACGAGCGGACCGACGAGTGACAGGGATTTCCTGCCCACATGCGCTCTTAATGCTTCCCACCATCTCGCTCCGTGACCTCTTGCCTCTTGCCGAGCGGCATCACCAATGCCTAACACGGCGTCTACATCGACACCTACCCTCCCACTGACCTCGACCCATGCGCTCGTGTACCCGCTTGAAAAGTTGAGCAGGCCGACCTGGGGACCCGCATCGTCGTAGAGCAGTGCCGAGTGGGCGATGTGCTCCGTGTCGGTGTCGGAGGGGATGAACGAATTGACGAGGAGTGCGGAGAGAAGGATGAGCGGGAGGAGGAGCGAGGCGAGTGTGAGCAGGACTGTGGACGTCCGTGTGCTGCGCCGGGGCTCTGGCCGGGCTGCGTGCGGGGGGAGCAGGGGCGTGTGTTCGTCGGCCATGGGGCGGCGGGGAGGCTGCCAGGATGCCCACGGCGGGAGGACGGCGGACGGAGGGAGGGCGGGTTGCCAGGCTGCCACCCACGACGACGGGAGGCCCCGATGCCTTGTAAGCGGGTCGGGCCGGCCGCCGAGAGCGCGCGCAGGGAGTATATCCAGCAAACGGGGCGGCCCCTTGCGTCTCCTCCTCCTTCTCCCGCCATCGCCATGTCCGCAACACACCGTCTCCTCGTCGCGGGGGGCAACGGGTACCTCGGATCGGCCGTGTGCAGGGCCGCAGTGGGCCGCGGATGGCATGTCACGAGCATCAGGTGCGCACCTGGCGTCGCATTTTCGGTTCCGTCCTGCTCACACTTCTTCCCCACACAGCTCATCGGGCAGACCGGCACTCACCCCCGGAGGCCATGCCCGTGCGTGGACAAAAGACGTCGAGTGGATCGCAGCGTCCGCGTTTGATCCCCCGGCCTACGCACCGCTCATCCAACAGTCGACGGCGGTCGTGCATACGCTCGGGATACTGCTGGAAAACAACTACAAGGAGTTTGTGAGGAAAGGCGATGTGTTGGGTTTGCTGGGGAGCTTGATGGGCAGAGGAGCGAGAGGGAGTCCGCTGAAGCAGGGCGGGAGGGAAAGGGAGGGAAAGGGATATGAGGCGATGAATAGGGATGCCGGTGAGTTCGAGCGAAGCAAGATTTAGGTCTGCACGTAGGCTACGAGTCCAGGACTCCAAGGCGGAAGGCAGAGAACCCTTCTCTTCGGTCTCCCCGGGGGGATGTATGCCGTCCGAGAGTAGTCTCTTGGCCTTTCCCGTCGCCTCCATCGAGCGCGAGAGCCACCGAGGTCAGCCTCTTCTCTGGTCCTTTTGGCTAGTCTAGCCAGCCATCGTCCAGCCAGCCAACCTCCAGCCAGCCATCGACACCTGATAACCCTCAAACCTCGTGACGAGTGACGAATCCAAGGGCCGCTGCTAAACGCCTTGCTCTACCTTCCCACAGCGCTTCGCGTCCTGCAAACGATGCTCGAAACGCCCGCTTCCGCGCCCGCTCTCACAGGGACAGGGACACGACCGTTCGTCTACGTCTCGGCGGAAGACATTTTCCGGCCGTTCATCCCTGATGGGTATATTCGTACCAAACGACAAGCTGAGCGTGCAGTGCTCGCTCTTTGCGCGGATTCTGCAGAGCGCGCCAAGGAAGAAGGCGTGCAGCAACGTAGCGGTAGTGGGCGGCATGACGGTGGTGTCATCCGACCGGTACTGGTCCGACCGGGTACGTTGCTACCCGTACCTCACGTCTGTCTATCGTTAATCTGGTTCCAATGTTCGTGGTGACGTCTTTTAGGATTGATGTACCATCCACACGACAGGCCGTTGAGCACGCCGCTCGCTGTTCTACTCGACATCACATCATCCCTCCACGCGCGAATGCCATTTGCACTCCCGCTACCTTCGTCTCCGCCACCGACATCGAGTCGTATACCCGCCTCGTGCTCCTCCCCACTCCAGGCCCTCGCCGCAGCAGGGGCATCACTGCAAGTCCCGCCTATTCATGTCGATCACGTCGCGGAGTGTATTTGCAGGAGCATTGAAGATGAGCATGTACAAGGCGTCGTGGATACGAGGAAGATGAGACAGTGGGTAGGCCTCGACCCGGTAGTCTCTCAGGAATCACCCAAGACAACGACGACGTATGTGCCCCCCGAAGCGGGATCCCTGGATCACCCTTTCGGGCCAGGCGGACAGCGGAGGACGTATACCACCGCGACACGCCGTCCGGGCGCTGGTATCCGGGCTGTCACGGGGGTGCGAATGAGTCGACGCAGTGGGACGATCTACGCTCCCGGCCCACCGGGGCAGGATAAAGACAAGGAAAAGGAAAAGGACGCGCGGTTCATCATTGAACCCGCCGGGGATACTATTCACACTTCCTCCTTGCCATCGTCTTCCCACGGTCCTGGATCCCGCTCTCCAAACTTTGGCGCCACGATCGATCATCAACACCATCAGCCGGGGTCACAGCATCCTTATGCATCCCTTGCGCAGTTCATTAGTGGTGAAGGTGGAACGATAACAGATGATTCTGGGGGCTCGGCTCCGCCACCGCCGCCGCCGCCGTCATCTGGATCCAGCATGTTCATGACACCAGATGATTCTCCTTCTTCGGAAACCTCGCTCGAAGGCTCACTCGTCACCTCCTCCTCACCCTCCTCCTCTTCCTCTGACTCCTCCTCCTCCCCCGGCCTGGCGGTACAACAGACCCGCCCGCAGCCAGAACATCCCTTTGACACCCACGCGTTTGTGCAGCACATGGAAAAGTCCGGGTTCGACGAGGGCGTTGCGCGTGTGCTGATGCAGGCGACCAAGGAATTGATCGTACAGCGCAGTCGTGGAGCGAGGGGCCAGCTGCTGCATAAGGAGGATACGGAGAATGTAAGTTTTTTTTTCCCCCCGAATGCGGGCCCGCATTTCCAGCGATGGGCGGAACCCCGCTCATGTCCTCGTACGTCTGAACGCTTGTGCTGTAGGCCGCATACTTGTTCAAAGCCGCGCTGTCAGAGCTTCGTACGGAACTCTCCGTCAAAGCACGCAACGACGGGATGACGCTTCGCTCGACGGCATCGTTGATCCGTCGCGAAGTGGATTCGCTGAGTCAGAAATTAAAGGAGGATATTGGGACGCTCAAGCATGAGTACGGTGTTGTGTTTTGCTCTAGTGGCTTGGACGGGGCAGCTGACAAACCTCTTCCCTGTGGGCAGTATTGAGATGGATATGAATAACCGCAAGGCGGAGAACAGATCGGATCAAAAGGGGTACGATATCGCCATCGAGGTATGCAGACTGTTTTACATCTGGCCGCTTATGAGCACGATGAATGAACTGATTGCGTGTTTCTCCGAGTAGGAGATCAACAACAAGTTTACAATCTCTCTCGGGGACTTGAAGACGGAGATTGAGCAGGCCAAATGGGATGCGACGAGACGTGCAATCAGTAGGCCCCTGTGTGTCATCGGCCGTATTCGTCCGTGCAAGACTCATCTTTTCGCTGCTCTTAGCCATTATCGCAGGCGTGGTATTCACCGTCATTTCCGTCGTCACCCTCTCCGGCAGCGATCCGGCCGCCAAACCGGCACCCCCGCCGTCACCCTCACCCGCGAGCGCCGATGTGCCGCACAAGGCGGCGATGGTGGACGCGGCCACGTCTCCGCGCACGCCCGACGAGGAGGCGCTGCTGCGCATGGGCCTGGGGGACCTGGTCGAGGGCGAGGAGCCGCTCGCGGGTGCGCTGGGGAACCCGTATGGGGGGCAGTATGGGCGACGGGACAGGCTGCAGGACGGCCGCCGCGAATAGTTAGCGCGCGGGCCGGGACAGGGCTGAAAGAAATCAATGCGACGTCTGGCGTGCTCTGTATTCTGCCGTATATTCCATCCATCCTGCACCATGGCCCCCCTCCGCTCTTCGGCGCCCTCGTATGCGTACGAAGAGCTCAACCACTCCCTCACCGCCCTCTCCACCATCCCCGTCTCCATCCCCGCGACCCTGATCGCAAACGAGAATGAATCCTCTTCCTCAACAGCCGTGATAAGGGCAGCACTGCGCGATCTCTCGGCCTCGAAACCCATCACAAGATCAAAGCTCGTTCATGTGCTCAAGACGATCGCCGACACCCAGGAGCAGGCCTCGCTGCAGCAGGCTCCTGGAACCCCGAGTTCCGCCGGCGGACTCGTGTCCTATAATGCAATCGACAAGGTGATGGAGGCCGAGATCATGGCGAGAGCGGTGACTGTGCTGTGGCGGGAGACGCTCGACACCGTTGTGGAGGGTGCGCTAGCGCTTGAACGGGAACGAGTGTGGTGGGAAGCGGTGGTGGGCAGTAGCTTTGACATCAGCCTGTACTTTATCCAATGTGTGTATTCCTTGCTCGTATATATTGTCGTGGGTATACTCATCCTACCTCGTCATCCCTAAAGCGTTCCCCTTGCGAATCATCCGTCTCATTCCTCGGCCCTTGCGAAACATACAACTCCGCATCCCGCCTCTTCCCTCGGTCTCCCAGCTATTCCGACAAACATCCGCCGTGTCTGCTCTCAGCTCCCTTCGTACCCTTCCGGCACCTATCACGAACCCGCTCACCCTGACCCGACGGGAGATCCTGTCTTCCCTCAAAGTTCTCAAAACCGCTCGTGACGAGGCGGCGGGCAAGATTGGATTCCTGTCGACGCACGCGCCGAGGTGGGACGAGGATGTGAGCAAGAACGCAAGCGAGGATAACTTGCAGGCGATCGTGACCGAAACTTCAAGAATCTACGCCTTGGTCTGCGTCGCTCTGGATATCCCGATGCCCATCGCCCCTCTTCCTAATACAGGCTCCACCAGCCACTCTGTCACGGCATCCCCGGCGAAACGGTCCCGCTCACACCCCTCGAGTGTCCAGTCGTCCCCCTCTAGCCTCTCCACCGCTAATTCTCAACCCAAACCGACAGCGCAGGCCCTCTTGCCCATCCTGCAAGAACGTCTCCCATCGCTGCTCAACGACTTGCATGATCCACTCAAAATCCACAGCCGTCCCTCGCGCCTCACCCGTCTGTGGATCCCTTTGCTCATGTTGCCCCCACTCATACGGTATACTTCGGGCAAAGCCTTGGCTAATCAAGCATGGATACGATCGCAGCTGCTGAACGCAAGGGAGACGGTGAGCGGTTGGGTGGTCGGGTGGGTCTGGGAGCCTTTGATGGATGTCACCAAGACGTTGCGTACTGGCGGGGAGGGCCTAGGTGTTGCCCCGACGACAGTGGAGAGTGACAAAGCTGTGCGTTGCACCATGTCTCAACTTCGTCTTGCCTTACGCCAACTGACACCTTTGCATCGCCACCTGCTTGTAGTCGCTCGAGCGGATGGTGCTTGACCTCGGCAAGGATCACTATCACTTGCAAGGCGAAGCACTGACCGCGCTTGGAGAAAAAGTCAGGCATGGCAATATGGAGGACGTTCTCAAGGTATATGAAGAGGAGATGAAGGCAAGTCGTCTGAACGTCACACAAGAACTATGGAAATCCTCTTGTTTACCTGCTTCCAAATCCGCAGTCCCCGCTCAAGAATGCTCTGATGGGGAGCCTTGTGCGCACCCTGCTCATTCAGGTACAAAAGACAAAGGTTAGCAACTTCTTGACTTTTCGCGTCATCGTGTGTAATTAACACACAATGTCATCTCAGACCGATCTCTCTTTATCCCTTTTATCCCTTGACCACCTCCTCCGTTCTCAACAACTGACATTCGCCTTTGTCGGTCTTGCGCCGTCCCTACTTGTGCTGTACGGTATCGGCGGATGGGCCAGGCGAGCGTGGAATGGTGAAAATAGGGGAAAGAATAGACGGATGGCATACGTCCGCGGCATCAGGTAAGCTTGTGGACGATACACACTTCTAGTGATGGGGTTGTAGCTAATCTTGATGTCGCTTTCTTTGTAGGGATATCGAACGATTGCTGTTAACGACGGGGAAAGTTGAACAGGAAATGTCGGATCGGGAGCGTGGGCTGCTCATCCTCTCAGTTGGAGGTATGCGAGCCTGGGCGGCTGGTCTCAGGGGACAACACAAGCAGGTACGTCGACGTTTGCTTTCGTGCTTGATGACTCCTTTGCTAATCCTTCCTCTCTGGTCATTATAGGACTTTATGGACGACCTCCGGCTTCTGGAAAGTGCAAAGCTTGGTCGAAAAGGAAAGCTCAGGGTTGTCGATCGCATATGGCGTGGATGGGGGATCGATGGACGAGGGACGTTGGGGAAATGAACAACAGACGCATAACTACATCCAATACCATATCATACATTCATAAAGTGACGCTTTCAAACATCTTGCATATTCGCCGGTACAACATTCTGAATACCAACTTGGCACTTGCATCTCAGCCTTCTCTAAGACAATCTGGTTCCCGCGTCTGTGTTGCTGTTACTGCCGGGAGCTGAACCACACAATTTCGGGCACTCAAGAATCCATGTGCTTGGTCTGGGAGGAAAGCAAGGCCAATCAGACACAATCTGCAGTTACCGCAAAGACCTCCCAGATACTTGCGAATTGTCGATAGTGCAATTTCTTTCTTGCGTCAATTATCGCCTGGACTTGTGCACCCGAAAGATTCGGCATACTGGCGAAAGCCATGACCTGCGCCTGTCGACTTTCCTTCTTGAGCGATGTTATGATGACGATGCCTCCATGGGTCACTTTATGAGCCTATTTCAAGAGTGCTTGATCTTCAATTAAACGTTGTCATACGCTCCTGGCAAGTAGACGACTTGAAGGCTTTGGGGAATACGCTACCTCACACCCCGGTTGTATGGACAACTGTCAATGAGGTTTTTCTGTGCGTAGTGGAGCGCAACAACAATGAGGGCACAAGACAAATTGTCAACCGCTCCAGCAGTCCGCATCTGTGAATTGAGGTGGGCGAAGACCAGCTGGAGGGCGTGTGGGGTGGTTTGCATGCGGGTTTTTACATGATCCGCTATGTTAGCACGACTGCTGAGAGCTGAATATCGGGTGGCAACGACATCCCGGTGTCTCTGTGAAAGATTTTCGAATCATTCAAGAAGATCTGCTGAAATCGATGCAGCGTCTTACGCCTTCAGTGCATTTGTTCCCTAGACACCATCACGCGACCCGACTCGTCCGCACCGTCTCTGCTCACCTGCCTACGGGCTCCTCTGTCTTCAAGCACGGAGCACAGGAGGTGCCAGTCTTTAGCCAAGGCACCGATTGAATGCAACAAGTTGTATATGCGCATCGTTTTATATCGTTTCGCAATGAAACCAATTCTAACGCATCACGGCCTCCAGGGCGCAGCGTGACCGAGTACGGGGTATAAAAGTATACAGAGCAAAGGGCCATATCACAGTCATCCCGTTCGTTAATCCTGATCACGAGCGTTGTTTCGCACAAGGCAAAGCCAGACAACACGCTGGTATATGTAGACCGGACCAGGTACATGAGTCATATTCCCGTACAAAAGGCCAATGAGCGGTGAGCCTTATTAGCAGGCATCTTACAGCCCCTTTTCATTGTGCTGTAGTTAAGCGTAGATGTGGTTCACGGTACACTTGTGATCTGGAAACACATGAATTTCTTAAGGCAGCGAGTGGCTCCATCTTGACTCACTGGCTTGCTCGATATGTTCCTGCAGCTTAAATCTGCTCTCCCGAGGTCATGATAGGTCATGATAAAGTGTAACGATTTACGTAGTTTCGCCACGCCCCTAACACGCTTTCTACCGCCTTCTATAACTCGTTTCCTTGGTTACCTATGGTCCCTGGCCAAGTCCACCACGTCCGCCTCTGCCAATGCCTCTGCCACCACGTAAGCCACCCTGTGCTCCCCTCACAATTCCGCTTGGCGTCTCTTCAGGGAGAACCTCTCCATTCGGATCGTCTATCATGAAGACTTCCTCGATAAATCGAAGGAACAAGTGAAAACCTTTTTAGCTTTATAAGTGACTTGCCTCGGGTGGAGACTCGACCATCGCGTCGCTCAAAGGTTAACTCTTGCCCACCACTACCATCAGATTGCATGTGTCGTTCCGTTGCAGAATGTTTGCCCTCTTGCACCTCAACGTTAGAAGTTGGGGCGGCGTTGACACCGGCCGAGGCGACGGCGAGTGCAGGGACGATGACGGTGGAGAAACGCATTGTGAGGGTAGAGTATGGTAAGCCGAGTGTAGAAATAAGGTAGTTCCTAGGCACAACTGGTGGAGTAACTCAGTTGTGAATGGCAGACAAAGAAGGTGAGGGAAGACAGATTTGCTAGATATCGAAAAGTTTCGTTCATATAAATGTTTCTCTTTCAGGCATGGCCATTCTCAGTTACATGGATTCCTATGTTGCTCAAGGATACCTCGTCCAATCCCACTGTATATGCACAAAGTTGCATACATAGGTTGAACTGACCGCACGGGGTTGAGCTTCACGTAAGGAACTCCGCATGCCAGAACTGTCAGACCCACTTGCAGAACAACCTGGTCCTGTCGCTTCCCATCACTTTTGCTGTACTGGTATACATGCTTGTCATCATGCCGTCCACTTCTGTGTATCAATCCCGGAGGAACACAGCCTGCTACAGATGCCGAACGTTTCCTTTCAACTTGAGTTTCCTACAGCGACTCGCTCTTAGACAGAATTCGACCGAAGAGTGAAAGACGCTGTGGTTTTTCGCTTCCCCAATGTATGTGTGCGTATCCTGTGGAGGGCAGATCTAGCGTGAGCAGATCAAACCACTGTTTGTGCATAAGCAGCCTCATCATCGCGATCATGGGGGTAAATGTATGTTAATGGTGGTTTCTCGTGATGAGCACCTTCTGCTTCCGATCGTTAGTTGTCGAATCGACTTCCTCTCAATCTTATCGCAGTTCACAAGCCCTGCGAATGCATTTTCATACGGATTCTTTGCGGAGTGTTTTTGCTCTGGATGTCCACGCGAGCCTCCGTTTGGGTGTTTATGACGTCTTGATAATATATACAGCTTGAGAGAGTACCTCTGTCTGCACTATATATACAGTTGCACAGAGTATCTGACCGGTATTATGTACAGCTGACTAATGTGCTACATGCAGCTAACGAATGTGCTGCAACTTCATTCACCTTCGGATAGATTTACTAACAGGAGTGGCCTTATCTGGACGCGAGTCACTGTAGGAAGCTCAAGTTGAAAGAAGCTCGCCTTTTCTGAAGGAATGTTCCCACGTGTGGACTATGCTGAAGATGGTAATGAACAAAGTGTTGGACCAGCTGTGAAGGACTTGAACTTCAAGAGAGAAAGAGGTATTCGTCGCAACCAAATGTACGTTTCGGCTCTCTACCAGTCTTTCACGGCCCAGTGGGTGGCGGATCAACCAAGCGAGATTAAAGCTCTCTGGTACAACAGTTGGAACAAACCCGGATCCCAAAGTAACCCTGAAAAAAGCATTGAGCTTGGTATGTTATCGATTCCTGCCTTCCAGCGTATCGTTACGAGGGACTTAGATTTATGGTAACGGTTTATATGCAGTTGGACCTGCTATACGTTAACCTTTTTCTCCTCCATAGTCCAACGGTACGTGAGCTTGCCAGGAGTTCGTACGCTACAGCGCGAAAGTTCCTCATGAGTTCCTTGGCTTCCACCTGTTGTCGCCTCACAGTTTATCGTCGAGATCGACCTGGGCAAGATAAAGAAGCTCAAGGAGGAATTGTGGAACGGAAGGAGGGCGAGGTCTATCGATCGGCCTTTAGAATAGCCAGTTGATTATTGAACGGATCCCAAAGACCAGCAAAATGAGTGATAATGCGCAAGAGGCCATAAGCAAAGCCAGAGGAGGGTTAACGGATGTCGGTAAATGACGCTCGATGGTTGAACCTGACTCCAAAACGTTAAATGTAGACCGAGCAACGTTCGCGAATTCGAGAGGCTGAAAAGCGGTACATGCTCAGTGACGACTTGCAGAACCTCGGCTCGAATGGGTCAGGCACAGCGACCGCTCGGCTGATTAAGGCAGATCTGGAGAGCGTTCCTGGGGGATCTAGGGGTGTAAAGCATCCAGGGCGCGGATGCGGGAAGACACTCATAGAGAGGATGACCACTGGCAAGAATGCAAACGATGATTCAATGTTGTACAAGCAGATGAGCTGAAGATGACTTGATTCGTCATCTTTACACGTGACCTAGGAACGCAAAAGATGCGATCGGCCATGCACACTCTTCCAAAATTGTTGGTTGAGCATCCAGCATGCAAGGGATGGCCATGAGACGCCTAGTTCGAGCTTCTCCGACGAAGCACGGCCTTGCGCAGCCAACCAGAAACTTTATTGATATCGCAAATGGTCGCCCAGAAGCGAAAGCGATCCGATCGGGCTGACGACGGTCAGAGCGGAAATACAGGTGCGAGACCGGGAGTGGTGCATAAGACGTATAAGACTGGCAAGGAGGTCCAGGCTGCAGTTGAATTCGGCAGCAAAGAGTGTAAGCTGGAGGCCCTTTCACTCCAGCTCAATGGGAATCCCCTGACTTGATTTTCCTCCAACCTTCCAGCTCTCAATGCGGTCAACAGCCAGATCCGAGTTCCCTATTCTCAGCAACCAGTAGCGATCACGCATCCGAATGTGGTTCTGGTTCAGCATTATCTTGCACTTTCTCCGAAGCTAGACGAGCTGTTCCAAGTCTGGAAAAATGCTGTCGAGGTGCGTTGTCAAGAAGAAGTTTGATCTCACAGTAACTCACTTTTTGGTTCATTGGGTGATAGCGTAAAGAAGACAACGTCATGAACGCAGCTGTTCAGCTTCTTACCAGCATTATTACGTTACTAACGCCACTGCCATACTTTCGACCGGTATTGATGACGATCGCGGAGCGAGTATTGGACGCTAGCGAGGTATATTCCAATTTCGTGAGTAGCTTGTCGAAGCTTGGCCGTATAGGTTGTGTATTAACGAGAATTGTTAACGAAATCGCTGTCGGCAGCTCTGTCGACTCGTCCTATCTTCAAAGAGAGATAATGCTCAATTAGGTATGGGATTGACTACGGCTCTCGCCTATATCGATCCTTCCGTCATTTCCAGTTTGAGTACCACGAGCATTACTGCGTCTACCAGAGGCAGTGATTCTTCAGCACACGTTACGAGGTTAACCCTCAAGGTATGGGCAACGTTAGCAGACGGTGGATGCTTGAAAGCATTACCGAAACTGTTGAGTATGAGGAGAAAAGGTGGATTTGCTATAGACAGTGACCCCCTCGATAGGCCCGGTGAGTTGCAGTTCCATTGAACGAGGTAACCCAGGCTTATGGCTGCTTCCTCTCAGACATTCGTCACCTGACGGTACATTTCCTCGCGGCGTTTTTCTCTCATCCACTATTCTTGGCGGCTTCCAAGCAGCTTATACCGCCACTATTCGCTAATATGAAGGATGACCCGCCTCTGACGCTTTACCGTATCTTTCAAGCACTATGGAACAACCTTAACGCTTCGGGCAGTCCTGGTGTTAACCGACGAACAGCAGTCGCTTTGCTGACTGAACAGTCCATCGAAGGTATTCTCCGACTATACGGCCGAGACAATCACGAAGAAGCTACTGCGAAAACAGGCAACGCCACTCCAGCCGAAATGGCGCACGAATTCTTGCTCAAGACCTGCACCACACCTGGTGTTGGTATTTGCTTCCCAGATCAAGGGTGGTACAAAAGGAAAGGAAAAGCAAAGCTAGCCGAGCTGTTGACTACAACGGATGGAGAGGCTGTCGGGCTGGGACTGGATGAGGAAGAAGAGCAGGAGGGACGCAAGGAAGGAGGCATATTTGGCATTGGCATGGTTCATAACAAGGTGCTGGGCAATGTCGTCAGGAAAGTTGGGCCAAAGACCGTAGATGACGCACGAATGGCTCAACTCGTGGAGCTTGTGCTTCGGGCCTGTCCGGAATTGGTCGCGGGGTGAGGTTAAAAGTCCTCTTGAAATAAGACGATCATCACTGATGATCACTATCTTGGTTGCAGGTACTGGCCGCACTCCGGGCTCTCCGTCGAGCCGAGGTTAAGTGCGAAGTGGCTCGCCACTATCGCATTCCTCGGTAAAATTACGTTGCTGCCTATCCCCGATGAATCGACTTTCTACTTACCGTCGACCTTTATCGCCGGAAGTGCCTCGACATCGGAACATATACCCAAAGCCACCCCGCCTAGCGTTGCAACCATGGTGGAAGCAATTCTGCCTGCACCTTTGACGAAAGCTCATTTAACAAAGGGTCTTTCACAACCCGTTGGATTGTTGCAACACCAGACAGCCCTTGCTCTTGCACGATGTCTTAGGAAACTTACTCAGGTCCAGAAATTGCTTATCAAGATTGCCTCTGATGCGCAAGACGACATGACTGGAAACGAAAGGGAAAAGGAGAATCTTTGGACGAGGCGATCCCGTGAACTCGAGATTGAAGCCCGAAAACGGGTACCCGAAGTCGGCGTCATTATCGCTTTTGCGCAAAGATCCGCAGCCTCCCAAGCCCTGCAGGCCTCTTTGGAGGAAGAAGACACCAGCGCAAAAGCAAAAGCAGAGTTGTTGACAGAATCCGCTCTCAGGCTCTTCGGTCTATATTATCAAGCATTGCCGACCATGGCAGCCGAGTTCAAATTCGATGTTGGCAAGTTGCTAGTGTCCTCGTCGAGTGCAAAGGCAGAAGCTCAGGCCAGGAAGGCCGCAAGGGAGGGTAGTGTGGTGGATGAAACTGGCAGTATAGCGAGTGTGGGCACTACAGGTACTGCTGGTATGGGAGGCGGCTTTGGACAGGCAAGAGGCGATGTTGAAGCTTTCGATGCTTTGAGTCAAATCCATGTCTTGGAGTTGCTAGCGAACGTCAAGGAGTGGGATTGGACCGGAAAAGCTGGTACGCAGAAGATTTCTTGTACTGCTTCTTCACAATTCTCGGCTGACCTCGCCTTTCATCATAGCTGGTTCTGCCTACACTTATCTGTACCATGTTCTTCAACTCTATCTGGCGACACCGCATGCGAACACGAGATCAATTACGGAGTTACTTTTGCATCGAGTCCTCGGAAGATCCATCATGTTCGATCATGACCCATCCGAACTCGCTCTTTGGCTGGAGATGTTACCTCGTACACTCAAGCCGGAAATTAAGCCTTCACCCACTACAGTTATTGAACGTCTGCAATTACTATCATTCCTGGATGACTGCGTTCGCAGATGCAGTAAGACACCCTACCGATATCTTGAAGAAATGACCGCGTTCTTCACGGATGCCGGCAAATTGCCATCTGCCACTCAAGAACTCCCAACTCCTCTGCTCTTCACCGTGCTGGAACAGTTACAAGCCAAGTTAGCTGGCCATCACATTGCAACTTCAGCCGGCCAAGTCATTATGGACTATGTCAGCCTGATCGTCTTGGCGCTTGTTAGGAAATCAGGCGGCGTCCCATCAGCGCTCCTCCTAGCAGAGAAATTGGAATCGTGCATTATACAGGCAGAAATAAAACGAGAATCTCCTCTTCCTGCTTTACGTGATACATGCATAGAGTTGGCTCAAAGAATCAACTTCATTGCTGGTCGCCGTCCGCAGGAACACCACGAGCTTCCAGTCGTCTTTGTAGAAGGTCAGTGGAAGCATGTTGCCTGCTCCTTTGTTCAGAGCTGATATGTGCTATCTTCAGGTGAAGACAAAGGAGAAATTCTGCGTAGACAGCTACTTAAAGCGTCCGTTTCCAATTCGGCTTTCCGCAATGAATTGCTCAACATGTCTGAACCCGAGGCATCGAAGTATGTCAAATCACGCAGTCTAGCTGGGAATTCACGGACGCTGATCATGACGATGCTTGATAGATATGCACTGGCTATACCCTTCGAAATCACATTAGGTAACACTGACTTCGAAAATGAGAGCAGCGTCCTTTTCTTAAAAAAGCACTATCTTGGTACTGAACAATTCAGCAAGATACCTGGATATTGCACCACCTTACTGCAATGTTTGGCGCAAAACCTGAGCGAGATTCCTGGAAGCAGAATCAACACTATACTGGATTTTATAACGACCGCCCTTTCGACTCTGCGTAGCGCTACGGATATCCCTGCTTTCGAGACCGCAAAGCACCGTGTATTCCAGGCGCAACCCGTCATTGACATTCTCGTTGACTCATCCATGGACGCGTCGACTCACCGCAGTAAGTTACAGCAGTGCATGATTCTCCGGAAGCTCTTTACTTAGACAGAATCTGCTCGGCGTATAGATATTGGCCAATTGATTTCGTTGTTAGATCCCAATAATGCTTGCGACGTGACACTTGTGCGACCAATCTTGAATAGAATACACGAGGTTTTCATCGATTCAAGTTCTAAATCAAACCGAGTAAGTTGTCACTGACGCGGGTCAGGCTCAATCAGTCTTACATTTGCCTGGTAAACCAGGTCCAAAACCTCGTTTCGAGATGGGTTGCTTTCTTCGATTCCTCGCTCGCCGAACTGGCTCTATCAAGATTCATTTCGTCCATCGATAAAGTTTCGGCGAATGATAAGAAGGTAGCTGGTAGCCTTTTGCTCCGCGTCAACACCCCAGGCCCTGTTATTCGGGGTATGTCAACCATTGTGCGACTAAACCTGCAAAGTATTGCCGTCAAGTCTCTACGTCGCTGGGTGCCTGGCAGAAAGCATACTTCGAAATCAACAGGAGAGGAATTGGAAACCTGGTGGAGTAGACTGAACTCCGAAGACGCAGCAACTGGATCCTCTTTGACTCAAGATGGAATCAGCCTTGCCTCAGTAAGCGAAGGGGAGATTGAGCTATTTACTCTCGCGGCAGAAATTTCTCCTTCGATACGTCATCACCTTTTGAGTCAACTAGCCACTCTTGATTGGAACAGTGAACAGGTGGAGCGGATGGCGCCACTTATCGCCGCTTGTCGACAAGTCGATGGAGCTCTATCGAGTCTCGGATCCGATTTCTGGAAGGCGACTTCAGGATCTGCTTTTGAACACGGCGTTGATGCCTCTGTAGCACTTGTTAGAGAATTTTTGGAATCATCGGATGTCAACCGGGAAACCATCCTTGCCAGTCTGAGGGATCTTTTGGTTCAGCGCAAATTCAAACCAACAACCGCGAATCTCGAGCTTCTGAATGACCTGGTGGCCGACGGCACCGTTAATGCTCAAGTCGATCAGGGAAAACTGGTGGATGCGGGTGTACATACGTTGGTTCGCCAACTTTCAAATCAACAAATCCTTGGCAGTGAAAGTCTTAGCTTAGTGATCACCTTTGGTAACTATATTGAACTGTTTTCGAATGGCCAATGACTGATGTGGTCTATTATTCAGGCAAAACCCTCGAGCTTGTACAGCCCGAAGCGATCAACGCGTATATGGCGGAACCCATTTTAACCAACATTGTCCAAGACCGTCTGAGGCAGGAGGAAGCTGTCAAGTTGGCTTGCATCTTGGTCAACAAAGCAGACTTTAAAGTGCGTGTTTGGATAAGTTTTCACCTACTAGTGCTGACTCGTCGTTTGGAGCGGGTTTAGACAACAGCTATTCGACAGCAGCTTCAACTGTTATTATTCCACCCGGAACTGGAGAAGCTTCTGGCTAGTGATCCGATAGGAACCCATCGCTCAAACGTTGCCGCATATGCGAAAGCTCTCTTCCAGGCATCGGCGTATGTCGCTTGTCAGCCGTCTTTCATGGAACCATTGTTGGCCATCTTCCAGGCGACCCAATCATCCGCTGATCGGGATATCATGGAAATCATGCAGATCTTTGAGAAGCAAAGAAAAGCATCCATCACCTCGCTACTCAGACTCTGGAAGGGTCCCGGCGCACAAACAGCAATTTCTTCCGAAAGCATCGGACTGGAGCATATCAAACGGCTAGATCCTCAAAAAGTTTTCGCCACCTGCTTGACTTTTGAGAGTCGACAGACCGCCTTCCATACGGAACAACGGCTCGCTGGATTCTATGATGTGACTTTCATTCTTTCACTCACTGCTTTGGCATTTAGAGAGGGCAATCTTAATGGTTTGGACATGGTTGACATTCTGCGATCCAATGTGCTTGGTTTGGCGTGTTGCGGTTTGGCATCGAGAAACGGCGCAATTCGGGCAATATCCGCAAAGATCCTTGCATGCGCTATTGCCGTGATACAACGGGTCGCCTTTCAAGAAAAAGTGGTGGTGACTCGAATTCTTCGACTACTAAGACATGGGGTTCAACCACCAAATGATACCAGCAAAAGCAACGCTCCGTCACGTATTCCGTTCATTATCGCCGTATTCTTTGCGCATGCTTTGCGTTCTACCGCCGATCCCTCCTCCTTCTTGTATCCTCTCGTTAGCAGGTTCCTGCTTCAACGACCCACCTTGGACTTCAATGACGTTCCGATGCTTTACAACCTGCTTTACGCCGCTGGTCAAGGGAGCAAAAAGGAAAGGCGATGGATGGCTCGATTCATTCGAGATGGACTGCGATCCCGAGCAGTCAGTGTTTCTTATAGCTGCTCCTCTGTTTCAAACAGTGCTAAACCTTGTTTGCTCCTGCACAGGATTGGAGGATCTTGCAACGACGTCATACATTCGCTCTTCTCGCTTCGTTATACGAAAGCTCAAGAGACCTTGTGCTGCAACAAACCATCTTGCAGGTGAGTACATATTTATGCTGGGTTGGCGATGGTTTTACTGAGGGTGACTATCATGATAGGCTGTCAGCGCAATGACGAAGATTGACGATGCGGTTATTCAGCTGACAGACCGAGAAGGTCTTTTGACTTGGTTATATACCAACCTCCAAAGCTCGACGGTTTCAGCGGAATCTCACCAAGCCATTGTGCAGCTACTGCAGGACGTCGTTCTGATCCTGAATCGCAAGGAGGAACGGCGACGTGCAAAGATTCTTGCGCAGCCCGAGGATGACAAATCGAGTGTCCACATCCCGAGGCGATGGGTCGCTGAACTCTGTTCTTGTGTCGAATTGGTTTCGCGGCAAAGTGGTAAGCCAGTGGCGGATACACTGTTTCGATCCTCGGTTATACTCACAACCTAGTGTTCTCTACAGACTTGCCCCGACTGAGAAGTCTCAGTGAAACTGTTTTACGGGTGGCGTTGGCCAATCCGGAACTTGATACCACTGAGACTGTCACCGCTCTCACAGCACGTCTCCGGCAGCTCGACGCTGACATCGATCTGGCACGCGACGCAGACTGGGAAGCAACGGTGGAAGCTCTTTGTCGATGTGGCCTGCTCTGGACCGATGCTGTCGACACATCGAAGGCGGTGGCCGTCATGCATAATCTTACTGCTCGAATGATGGCCATGGATACTCGTCTGACCCATTGGCTAATCGACGAGTGGAAGGTTTGCCACCAGGGATGAGTCGGTGTCAGTTGCAAGGGCTTTTCGAGGGTTGTAGTACAAAGCACTGGGTACCATTGAACTATTTGTTTAACGAGTAAGCGCTCAAGTCAAAGGCTTCACGGAGCGTATAATATGCAGTCGAGGCGGTGTTCAGGGATAGTTGTTCAGCGAAACGGCCCTATATTTATTTAATCCCCAAAAATCGCGTCTTTCCTAGCGGCCGTAAATTGCCGAAAAGTGCTCACTGCCCACCGTCGCCCATATCAACTCTCCCGCCTGGCCCTGGCCCCCTCCCGGCCCCCTCCAGTGCCCGCCCCAAGGATGGACAGCTACAGACACCCAGACCCACCCGAGCTGCCCAGTCTGCAGTATGCGCTGCACTCGCTCCACCCGTACACATATCCCTACCACGGCGGCCCGCCCCCGCCTCCGCCCATGCACGCAGCAGCGCAGTACTCGATGGGCCCTTCCAGTGCTGCTCAACGTGAGTCCTTGTCTCTCTTACCGAGGGATACCGCGTGCTAAGTCCTTCGCAGCGTACGGAGGACCCCCCTTGCCGTCTTACAACGGGCGAGATTCTGCGCGGCCAATCCCCACGCAAGCCGTCACGGAACCCTCCTCCTCCTCCCCCTTCACTGCGGCGGGAGGGGGCAATATAAAGCCCATCCTCCGCCGGAACCAAGCATGCCTGCAGTGCCGCCGCCGCAAGCTCCGCTGCGATGCCGTCCGTCCCAATTGCGGCACGTGTACGAGGTCGTACCACCACGCCGTGCGCACGAATAGCTGCCCCGACCCGCGGTTGGAGTGCGAGTACGATGATATGGAGGTCGTTCAGGCGCGCAACAAGGTTGGAGGAGCTTCTGCGGGGGCTAATGGCAGAGACGGATCGGTAGGCGTCAAGAGCGAAGTCAGAGGCAGGGAAGCGAGTAAGCGGCAGAAAGTGGAAGGGCAGCTGCGTGCGAGGTCCAGGTCGTTTGACAAACACACGGGGATCCTCCTCGATCCGTCCAGTTCATCTGCTGCTACTGCGTCGGGGAACGAAAATGGAACCCCAGCGCCGGCGGCTAGCAAGTATAGAACCCCGCTCTCGAGCGAGACGTCGTTGTTCCCGCCCCCCCTTCCTCCGCCTCTGCAGCTTGGAAGCGGGCACACTCCGACGACCAACTACGCCGAGTACCATCATCCGCCGTCGTATGGTCACGCAACACAGGGGGAGTACGATGCCCGCTTCTCTGCTTCTGCGTTACTGCCGCCGCCGCCACCACACAGCAACGTTCCTAGTCGGTCATTTGTACCGCCTCCCAACGAAGAGCAGGACCCGCCGCCAAAACCCACGACAAGTTTTCTCGGGACGTCCGGGTACTCGCTCTTGGCTGCGAACACAAACAATTCCACGAACTCTACCTCCGCTTCGGCTGGTGCTACCGGCAGCACGATGACGACGCCAGGAAGGTGGTACGAGCCGAACGGTGGCAAGGAGAGCGCGGTAGTGGCTGCGCAGTTGGCAGAGATACGGACACTGAAGGAGCAAGTGGGTGAGTCGACACGTCTTTTCGTGGCTGTCCGCTCGCTCGTTCATCCGCCCTTGTCTTCGGTGCTGTGGTGAGATACTGATCCCTCTATCTTTCTGGCGATGGTTAGCGATCCTGCGAGCGCAGGTACAGGAGCGGGAGGCGCGCGTTGGCCGGAGAGTTTCTCCCTCTTCGCCGACCAATATCAACAACAGCAACAAGGGTAACATGCTCGACATCCTCTCCTCGGCTGCGGTGAACAGGACCAGCTACCAGCCCATCAGCCCCGGCCCGGCCTTACGCGTGCGGCACCATCTCGCGGCTGTCAACGCAGGCGGCGGTCGCGCGGCACGGAGCACGACGGGGTCGATGCATAGTGAGGCTGGAAGCAGGAGTTCCATCCACGAGCTGATGATTGGCGAGGCGTGGGGACCGGCGCCTTCCCTTGGCGGCGGCACGTCATCGGCAGCCGCAGTGATCGGTGTGAAGACGGTCAAGCCGGCGAATGGTCAGACGGACGGAACGGCAACGTCAACGTCGCAGCAGATGGAGGAGGACGGGAATGTGGACTCCGAGATGACCCGCGCGGGAGCGGGAAACGACGTGGATGAGATCATGTGGGACCTTTTGTGGCCTGGGTGGACAACAGAGCTACCTGACCCGGCGTTGATGCATCATATGTGAGTCATCAAGGACCGACTCACTGGAACGCGCTTGGCCGGATGGCTGACTGACGCTCTTATGCCCCTAGCGTCGACACCTTCTTCAGCTACGTCCCCACCGTTTCCCGCATATTCCACTACGAATCGTTCAAAACCCGCATGTCCCTGCCGCCCACGCATGCCGATTTCCCGAAAGCGATCGTCCTGCACGCCATGTGCGCTGCGAGCGCACGGTACACGGCGCAGGTGTACACGGTAAACCCAGAGGAACAGCCGTGGATTCATGCATCGCGGCACACCGCCCAGCCGGCATTTGAGGAAGATTTCGGTGTACGGCATAGCCTGTATGCGATGCGGCATGTGCATGAGAACCTGGCGCACGGGGTCAACATTTACGAGACGTGCCAGGCACTGCTTTTGCTTGCGAACCATTACCATATTTACGCGCGGTGGGTGGAAGGGTGGACGGTGATTGGGATGCTGGGGCGGTTGATTGTTCCGCTTGGGCTGACGGGCACGCGCACCCAGTTATTGAAGCCGTCTGGGAATGTCGTGGAGCGCGAGGAGAGGAAGAATCTCGCGTGGATGGCAGTGCTGTATGATATTCAGTCGAGTACGTCGGGGAATTGGCCCGGCTGTATACACTTTGACGAAATGGCAAGTAGTCCGCTTTGGACGGCAAGATTTATGCTGGAGCGCATGTTGCTAACCATCCCCCTTTCCTCTCGGTCGCGCTTAGGATATCACCTTGCCCACCAGCCTGGCATGTTTCGATCAGGCGCTCGTCCATGGGATACCGGAAACGGAGCAAACGTTCGACAGCCCCGACCTGTTTACCCGTCATCCGATCCAGGACGGCTTCCAGATGCACCTCAAGGGTACGTTGCGCGCGGCGCTCGGGAACATCTCGCGTATCCTCAAGTCTGACTCATCCCCCCTTTCCTCACAAAGCAATGCTCCTCCTCAACAAGGTCAACAAGTTCAATCGCCGGCTGAGAATGCGAGGAGGCTGTGGTGCCGAAGGCCCCGTACTGCGCGAAAAAGAAAACGACGAATTGCAGGAGTTGGATAGCTTGATTGGCGCGTTCATGTAAGCCCCGCTCGTTACGGCAATCAGCCTGGGTGATTTCGTGAGATATTCTTGCTCATTCGATTAAGGAGACGCTTTCCAATAGTCTACATTTCCCCGCTTCTCTTCGGGACCCGCTGATGCCTTTACAAGCTCGTGTGCCCAAGCCGCTGGATATCGATCTCTTTGTGAGTCGTTCCACTTTCTCTTGCCCTACCGTACACTCACACTTTTGCACATGGGCGATTCTAGGCCGCCCAAATAGTCAGTCCTTGCGCCGATCGCAGATCAAAGCGTTGTCTGATTCTTGCCTCCTCCAGCTCATGCATCAATCCACGATGCTGTTGCATGAACCCCATGCCGACCTCAAAGACCCAAACAACGTATCTACCACCAGGCTGCTTTCCACCGCTCGCGGCATACTACGCATGCTGTGTCTCGCGACATCCACCAGTCTCGATCTTGGGCTTATCGTTCGTGCCATTTTTGGGCTGTTCACCGCAGGCAGAGTACTCTGTCTTTTCCTCAAAAATACTATCTGTACGGGGATGCAATATGCCGGATCCGCTGAAACGATCCGAGGGGAAATCGAGCTGTTTCACCTGGCCATGTCTGCTCAGGGGAAACGGTAGGTCAAGCCGTCATGAGCCAAGGCTTTCCAGACCGCTGATCTGTTTCCATCTGCACAGATTCCCACTTGGTATCCGGCATGCCAGCATGCTAGAGATGTATTTGATGGAGTGCGATAGCGCAAAGCCCACTATGGAGGCCCATATAACGGTCGCAGACGATGCGCCAGAGAATGGGGAAGAAGGATGTGCATAGGACTCTATAGAAGGCAAACAACTCTGGAAGTTACATTTCATCAAGTTACTAGATGCGATAAATACAACTTGCTGTTCAATCTATACCCATCAACATGTATACATCCTCTGGATCTCGGGACAGCAGTGTCGATGGGAACTCGTACTTGTTGTTCTTGTCCATGACGGCCCCGTAAATCCTCGCATAGTCCTTGGCAATATTGTTCAACGCAAAGCGATGTATATCGGATGCAATGCGCGCAGAAGCCAAACGAGTCAGACTAGATGATGTCATAATGTCGAGCGAGGTGAGGAAGGCTTCAAACGATTTCATGGCTTGAGTGATTGCCTTGGGTTCAGCGCCGGGCAGGCGCGACAAGGGTGTCTACACAAGGAGAATAGAGTCAATGAATCACACATGGCATGTGACGGCGTGCATATCGGCGTACCTCGGGATCTTCTTTGCCGTCCATCGCAGCCACGATAGGATACAGCCCGCTCTGTTCAGACAACAGTCGATACTGTTCCCTAATGGGTGTTTAGATTTCACATACGACACGGCTGCCATGGGGGATCGCCACTCACGTGCTCCTGCATCAATACGGATATCCGGCTCTCTATTTGTTGTTGCAACTCGCTCCCCCGCTGACTTGTAAAAGTGTATGGCTCCAGAACATGCTATCCAATGGTGCGTGCGTTCATCTCAGCGCTTGAGTCCCGTAGGGTTGAGGGGCTGGCTGGCGCGGCGCGGCGCGGCGCGGCGCATGGTACGTACCTGAAGATACAGACTGCAATTGATCATGAATATATTCTTTTCCCATTCGGTCCCCTTTCCCCAGATATCCACCATATGCTGACACATTTTGACGAGCGGGTCGAGCGCGGCTTGCAGGATTTGGGCAAAGTCGGCTTCCCGATCGCCCTCGTCGACGAGCGAGGTGTCGTACACGGACATGATCTCGTGCAAGGTCGCTGATGAATCGCGTAGTGCCATGGGAGGTCCGAGGTCCGGCTCTGGAGGCTGGCGAGCAAGTCAAGAGCGAGGGTTTAGCGCCATGTGTTCTCGAGTCTGGTGTACGTCGACTCGGGTAGGCGGATACGTACATGTAAGAACCGCAAAAGGCTTCGGCCCTGTGACGCTAATGTTTCCAAGAACGCTTCATGCGCGAAATCAAAGATCCTATACAGCGGGTCCATTCGTTTCAGTTTCCAGGATGACTGACGAGAGATGAGCCTCACGCGACGACTCACTCTTGAAGCCCTTTTGTGAGCAATGCATGGTCGCCAATAGTGCGCTGCATGGTGACGAGGTAGAACTGGACCAGGTTTGTAATTTTATACGTGACGATGACGCCTTCCTGTGACTTGACCGTATGCTGGATCCTAACCTGTCGACGGGAACGGCAGCCATGAACGGGGAACTGTTAACACGCCGCTCACCGCACGCAGAGGAATCCAAAAGAGACCACCATACCTTGAGCGGTCTCGACAAGCCCTCCAATGCTCTATCCAAACACTGCCTCGCGAGTACCTCCTCCTCCTCTGCATCGCCGGTCATATCCCTGGGCTCACCGACCATTCTCCGCTGATACCCCTGCACGTCAAACAGCGCATCCACAAACTCGCGTTCCCCCGCCGTGGCTTGGTGCACCCAGGCCAGCATGTCCCCGACGTACCGTGTCGGGTCGTGCGCGTGCAGCTCTATCGGCCGGGGCAGGCCGTTGGGCCCGCCGCGGGTCAGGGCTTCGAGGAAGGATTGAAGGAGGAAGGTTTGTCGGGTGGTAGTAAGCAGGTTTAAAGCGTCGCTGTGGGGCGCGGAGGGGGCGAGGCATCGTCGTATCAGTAACTCCACGTCTTTCAAGCTCTGGGGGGGGGGGGGGTTTCCCGCTCCTCCCTCCTCTCGGCACCCGCTCGGAGTCTGACCGTCCTACAACGGCCTAGGGATCCTTGGGACTCGTAGCCTGCGGCGCGCGCGGACGCTGGTCTCGCCTCGCTCGTCAAACTCACTCAAGCAGATCCCTCCTCTCCCTCAACCGCTTCACGGCCTCCCTCATCGCGGGGGACACGTCCAACTGTGCATCCCTCGAGTACTTGCGAAACTCGAACATGGCCCAGCGGTGGAGTTTCTCGTACGCGTCTTCCAAGTGTTCGGTGGTCGTTGCCATGATTTCCTTGCTGCGCGTGCGGGGGGAAGGGCGGCGGTCAGTGGTGCAGAGGAGATCGCGGGGTAACGGACGTACGCGACGAGGGAGATATCTCGCCCTTCTACGCCCTCTCCGTCCACCTTGGCCCTATTCCCCGGCTGCTCTGCGCCGTCTCGCTGTTCATCATCCCCGCCTCCGCTCGTCGCTACCGCCGCCGCCGCCGCCGTCGCCGCCGCCGTCGGAGTCACCTCGTCCTCCTTCTCGGCGCTCACACGCGGCACCACTACCTCGGCCCCGACAAACTCGAACAAGGTCCTGCAATCCCTCCGGATCCGCTTGACTTTATCCATCACCTCGAACAGATGCATATCGACTGCCGCGTCGGCGCCGACCAAGTCGCGCGATTTGAGCAGGGCGACGTCCTCCGGGGTGAGTGTGAAGCGTGCAAGAAAGAGCGTGACGATCTCCTGCCTGATGAGGGTCGACTGTTCCTGTTCTCTCAACCCGTCAGCACGGCGTAACAGCCCTCCGGTACCGGCCAGCGCATGCTCCACGTCCGCCCGGATCGTCTCGCACCGGTCCTGCATCTCGTGCATGTGCGCACGGAGCAGCTGGAGCTGCGAGTCGACACGTTCAAAGGCCGAGAGGAAACGCAGGCTGCTGGAGATGAGACCGGCTTCGAGGTCCCGTTTGAAGTGTTTGCGCGCGTTTGTGGCGCCGGCGGCAACGGCGGCGGTGGTGTGCTCGTGGTCGCCGCTCGCCGTGGCAGTGGCCGACGAGGAACGGATGCTGGTGGTCGATGAGTGGTTGCGGGATAGCGATCCTGGACGAACGACGGCGGGTCCGTCTGCCGAGGCGACCGATGATTCCTGATCCGACTCGTCGTCGTCCTCGTCCTCGTCGTCGTCACTCGCCGCCGCGGCGACCGCCTCGGCCCCAAGCCAGACGTCCACGCTCTGCCTCGCCCTGTGCCTCGCCGCCTCGCCGAGCAACGACCTGGCCGGGACCCTGGTGCGCGGGCGTCCGCAGTACCGCTCCGAGACGATGTCGAGCGCCTCCCTGCTGTGCGGGTCGTCGAACGCCGCGGGGGCGACGATCTTCCACAGGCGGAGGGCGATGGGGTTTGTGCGTCCTGCTTGGTCCATCGTGGCCCTGGGTGGGCCGGGGCGGCGGGGAATGGGAGGGTGCTGGAGCGGGCGGGCGACTTATGGGCTGCGCGCGGGTTAGCATCCGCGGGCGGGCGGGGCGGGCGATAAGGGCGGCCTATAGGGCCGAGTCGACGGCCCCGACCCAGCCACCCAACCCTGCCCCCACACCCAAACACCCCGCCCCCATGTCCGACTCCAGCCCCCCAGTCGTGCCCAAGGTCGGCCCCGATCTCACCGTACGCCTGCCCGCCCCGTGCGCCCGCCGAGACGCGCCGCTGACCCTGCCCCCCGCCCCCTCTAGATGCTCGACGGGAGACACATCCCGCAGCTTGGCCTCGGCGTGAGTCCAGCTGCGGCGGCGGCGGCGGCGGCGGCATGCATGCGAGAGCTGATCTTGGTGCGCACAGGTGTATGAGATGACAAACGACGAGGCGTATCGCGCCGTGAGGTGGGCGTTGGATGCCGGGTATAGGCATATCGATACCGCCGAATGGTGAGTCGTCGAGGGAGGGCCAGAGTGCGCGGGCCAGAGTGCACGGGCCAGCGTGCGAGTGCAAGGCCCCCCCCGCCTGACCCCCCGCCCCACCAGGTACGAAAACGAGCACGCATGCGGGCGCGCAATCTCCGACTGGCTGGAAGACCATCCGTCCGTGCCCCGTGAGGACATCTTCTACACGACCAAGCTCAAGACCAACGTCTCGCGGATCGACACCGTGGACAAGATCAAAAAGTCGTTGCGCACGAGCACGCTGTCGTACATCGACCTGTACCTGCTGCACTCGCCCATCGGTGGGGAGCAGATCAGACGCGAGTGCTGGCAAGGGTGCATGGACGCGAAAGAGTACGGCTGGGTCAAGAGTATCGGCGTGAGCAACTATGGCGTCAAGCATATCGAGGAATTCATCCACATGCGGGACGACCCGGCGGCGGCGGCGGCGGGCCAAACGACGGGAACCAAGCGGCCCGAATTGCCCGTCCTCAATCAAGTCGACTTGCACCCTTTTATGCGGAGGCAAGCGATCGTGGACATTTGCGAGAAGAATGATATTCTGCTCGAGGTGCGTTCGTCCCTGCCCCCTCCCGCCTGCGCGCACTCACTCACGCCCGCCCGCCCGTACACAGGCATGGGGACCCCTCGTCCGTGGTCAGCGATTCGACCATCCCGTCGTTACCGCCCTCGCCGACAAGCACGGCAAGTCACCCGCTCAGGTCTTGCTCAGATGGAGCATCCAGCATGTAGGTCCCTCGCGGTCTTCCTTCCCTTCCGCACACGGCCCACTCACCCCCCCCCCTCGCGAAACGGCAGAAATTCGTCGCGATCCCGAAATCCGTGTCCCAGGCGCGAATCCAAGCAAACGCCCAAATCTTTGACTTTACGCTCGACGCAGAGGATATGAAGCAGGTAAGTGACCTCCCGCGCGCGTAACGGGGACGCGCGACACTGATCCCTCCATCTGACCCCTAGTTGGACGCGCTGGACGAGTACCTCGTCACCGACTGGGATGTCGTCGACGAGCCCTGAGCGTGCGGGTTGCAACGAGAGCGTTCAGAGGACTCGGCGGGTTGAGAAGGGGTGGCACCCGGATGGCAAGGAAGCAACACGGAATGAATGGACGCTTTCGAGCATTAAAGGAACGCTGGGACGAGGAGGAAGATAAGACGATCACTCTTGTATCTCTGATGACGGTTGTTCATCGTTTCGTATCCAGATGCTACTCAATCGCCGATACGGCCGCAGGTGGTGGAAATACCTCGTCTAGTGATCCGCATGAGACCCGCCACCATTATGTCATACATCTAGGATCTTTGCATTACTCGTGTAACCACCTCGACATCCCCTACCTTCTCTTTCCCTTTTTCTTGCTGCTCCCCGGTGTATTCTACGGGGCACATCGAGACACACGAACATTAGCATCAAGTTAAAGAAACGGCCACAAGCGCACGTCCCAGTCTTGACCTACCTTTGCAGATACGCCGCCGGAGCCCGCCTTGACTGGCGTTCCCGAATGACTGACAGGCGTTGACGCGCCCGAGCTTTGTTCCTCGTCGACACTGATATCTTGGACAATGCTTGCTGCTGCCACGGCAGCGCGGTTGATCAACCCCTCTGGCGCCGCCCCGCCGCCAAGGGCCGTCTCCAAGGCGGTCGTAGTGGATGATTGAGCCGTCGGTTTTGATATTGTTGGAATTGTAGAAGAAGGGGCAGGAACGGTTGTGGCCGGAGTTGGTCCACCAGTGGTCTCGGTGGATCTGAGAGACGCACATATCCGATCTGCAAACCCGGCAGGATGAACTCTTTTCAGTGCAAGGCCCCCAACGGGGTAAGGCGCGGGAGGAGCGCCAGGGCGAAAGACGGACCTTGTTCTTGTTTGATCTTGGGAAGACCCTCCAGCACGGCCTTGAGCTTCTCCCTTTGAGCAATCTCACTTGCACTAGCGAATATCCATTGGCCCCAACCTTGCTTGAACGTGTTGGCCTCGGCAACAACGTCCACCACCTCGGCTTCCAGCTCCTTTTCCGCCGCGGCAAACCGGGCAACCGTCTCATCCCCCAACGACCCCTTCTGGACCAAGATGTTGAGCGCCTGTTTCGAGTCCCGGAGCTGCCAGATCCGTTTCACGTCGGTCACGGCGCGGCAAAGCAGGGCCGACATGAGGATCTTGTCGTCCGTCGGCGGATCGGCTTGCAAGAGGGTGATGTACAGGTCACGTGCTTGATGAGTCGGGAACCATGGTTCAGTGGCCGATATCTTTGCTGCAGTGCGGCGGGAGGCAGAGAGGGACATGAGCTGAGCGACTCATGTGCGGTTGAACGGACGCAGACGACTTGCCTTGCTTCTGTCTACGCAGATAGCGGGAGAACATGAGCATGCCGCCGACGAGGACGGTGACGTACGCGAACGGCACCCATATGGAGGTCATGGTGGCTGTGGGAGGACGGGGGAATGGAGGCCGGGGACGGGCCCAGGGATGGCTCTGAAGGCATCTTGTCTGGCTCGACGACAGCTGGAAGCTGGGCGGGCCTGGCGCCGGCGGCCGGGCGTTCGGTCAGAGTGGGCAAGCCCTCACCCGGCCAGAGTCGGCACGCGGCGCGCAGTGTTTGGACGCGTCGGATGGTGCGCAAGTTATCTTCTGGCGGTGATGGCATACAAACGGGCTGCAGTGATCCCTCCTGCACCCCACACAACATCCGCCGCACACCTCGGACTCGTAGCCGGACCTGGGCAATACCGCAATGGAAAACTATACAAAGCTCGAAAAGGTCGGCGAAGGTCAGTCAATGTCCCGCCCGGACGGCTGATGCCGAGATGCAACTTCTCATCCCCCCTGTCAACCTGCACGCATTGCCCATACAGGTACATACGGTGTCGTTTACAAGGCAAAGGATTTGCGAAACAATACCATTGTCGCGTTGAAAAAGATCCGACTGGAAGCGGAAGATGAAGGAGTGCCAAGTACCGCCATCAGGGAGATCAGTCTGTTGAAGGAATTGAGCAGAGACGACAACATTGTCAAGTTGGTGTCTCGGTGACATCCCGATACCTATAGTGAAGGGACCATGACTGACAACCTCGCCATCTATTAGGCTGTTCGACATTGTGCATCAAGACCAAAAACTCTACCTTGTCTTTGAATTTTTGGATCTCGACTTGAAAAAGTACATGGACACGGTTGGAAACGCAGAGGGACTCGGTCCAATGATGGTCAAGGTATGGTACTTGCGGAATCATAAAGCAACAGGCAACCAGTCACAACACGCTCACCTCCCTGCGCTTGTCGTCGTCTCGATCTGCCTCAGAAATTCACGTATCAGCTCATCAAGGGCCTCTATTACTGCCATGCACACCGGGTCCTTCACCGGGACCTAAAACCGCAGAATCTACTGATCAACAAGCAGGGGAATCTGAAACTCGCAGGTGAGTGAGGGATTGGCTGGTCCAAACAACGCGGTCCCGTGTGAGACACCCACTATACCCGTTAGATGCTGAATCGCACGAAACGTCTCGTTTGCCAAAACCTAGATTTCGGGCTGGCTCGAGCCTTTGGCATTCCCTTGCGAACCTACACGCACGAGGTGAGCAACAATAGGAAGACGCGGGCAGGGGGGCAATACCCAGCACATTCTCTAATTCACCAGGTCCCTTTGATCAGGTTGTCACCCTCTGGTACCGAGCGCCCGAAGTCCTGCTCGGTTCTCGGCACTACAGCACCGCGATCGACATGTGGTCCGTAGGCTGCATTTTCGCAGAGATGGCAATGCGACAACCCTTGTTCCCTGGTGATTCCGAGATTGATGAAATTTTCAAGATTTTCAGGTATGCTTGCTCCCCCCTCCTTCCTCCCGCCCGGGGGTTCATCTGCGCCTTGACCCTCGTTTCCCCCGGATGATTGGCGTACTGACCATCACTTGCATATCGTCACTCGCGTTATTCGATAATGTAGGTTATTGGGCACGCCAAATGAGGAAATCTGGCCCGGAGTGTCGCAGCTACCAGATTACAAGCCTACTTTCCCGCAATGGACCGCCGTCGATCTCGCTCGCGCAGTGCCCAGTTTAGACGCCCATGGCATTGATCTGCTCCGGGTAAGCGTTCTTGCTTCTCTCTCGTGGCGCGCACACTCAAGTGGCTCAACCTTTGAATTACTTGTGATTCTTGACACTGTTTAGCAAACACTCATCTACGACCCATCGCATCGGCTGTCTGGTAAGCTGATTGACGCCGGCTGGCCTTCCCTGTCGTTGCAAGCCGCTCACTTGGCCTCTTGATGGGTTTCCTTTGAATTAGCTAAACGCGCACTGCAACATGACTACTTCCGCACATACCAAGAGACCAAGACCGAGGAGGCCTAGACGGTGCTCTTCCCGCAACGCCTGTTCCCGTTGCTCATTAACAGCATTTGACGATCATGACGACGACCACAACGATAGTCAATGGGGCGATTGTCGCTGCTTGGTTTCCTTCCGGTCGGACACTTTACGGACACTGGGAATCACTCGCGATCGGTATTTGCGTCTTTGGAGCTTGTTTTGCGCAATTTGTATCTTTATTCATCCAGACCGCTGTACTTTTCGCATGACATGTGTATCCTCTCAAGAAGCCTACGTCGAATGGGGCAAGAACAAACGTCTGGCATACTGCCTACGGCTGTCCTTGTGCGCGCTCTACCGCCATCTGAGGTTCCGCTTCAGTCCATCCCATACTTCGTGCCTCACATCCCCCCACCATTCCTTGATCCACCGACTCTGCCTCTCCTTGTTCGCCTCTAGCCAATCGCGATAGAATTCCGTCAAGACCTGATCCTTGGCGTGGTTGTATGCCGCAATAACATCGGCAGGAGCATCCGATGGGGGAGGTGGCGGGAGAAGCGTGCTCAGCCGATGGTCTAGATGTGTTTGGAATAAGGTATTCGTCACGGCCTAAAGTGGGTTTATAGCGACCCGTAAGTCCGGCTCAGCAGATGAAGAGGGGCAATCACAAAGGCGGGGAGGGATCCTGTTAGGACTGACCCAGAACTCATGATTCTTCGCATCCACCCGCTCCCTCCGTAAGCGCCACTCGAGCTCCTCTCCTATCCATGCATCCGCACGCACTCGATCCGCTGCAGCCGCCGCCTCCTCTTCCGCTGCTTTGCTGAATTCCGATGTGGAATACGGACTTGTCGTCGATGTCGATGCAGAAGCGGACGAGGCGTATTGTACCGGTCGGATATTAGACACCGGGTCACAGCTGGATACGTGTCATTCCACCACCACCACCACCACCAGCACGATATGTCAACGTCAGATACCGAACAGGTCGTTCCATTTTCGCGGAAACAGGATGACCACTCACGGCCCTACGAGATCCACATTCGTCACCGCCGCCGCCGCATGGGGTTTCGTACCCAATTGCCTTTGGAAGGATAGTATTGGC